>PVIU01002671.1:134817-165271 GCA_004026605.1 Ondatra zibethicus
AAAAAAAAAAAAAAAAAAAAAAAAAAAAAAAAAAAAAAAAAAAAAAAAAAAAAAAAAAAAAAAAAAAAAAAAAAAAAAAAAAAAAAAAAAAAAAAAAAAAAAAAAAAAAAAAAAAAAAAAAAAAAAGTAAAATAAGGCTCAAGATGAGAAACTTCAGTTTGTAGAGGGGATGCTTACTACAGACACATAATTGGTCAAAGTTCTGAGGACAAATAATGGCTGAAGTGTTCAGCCATAATGGAACATTTGTATCACCTACTAACCTCCTCTTCCAAAGCTCAAGAACACTGCTGAAGAAGAAATGGAAAAACAAGAATATCAGAGTCAAAGGATGGTAAGGAGTGTTGTGAAATGCTGTTCTCATGGCTGCTGCATCCACAAATTCACAGTATCAGTGGTTACCTGCATTAGACTTGCACAAGACTTTCAGAAGACTGAGCACATCAATACACCATCAAAAACAGCCAGCTCGCCGTGCAGTGGTGGCGCATGCCTTTAATCCCAGCATTCAGGAGGCAGAGGCAGGCAGATCTCTCTGAGTTCGAGGCCAGCCTGGTCTACAAGAGCTAGTTCCAGGACAGGCTCCAAAGCCACAGAGAAACCCTGTCTCGAAAAACCAAAGGGGGGTTGGGGGGGAGAACAGCCAGCTCATCCTTCCCAAAAGAGGAGTAGGTAGGTAGTTAATGGCTGTATTGTGGTAAGGGGAGTCATGTTTCTTAGTGGTATAACAACTGGTAAGCTGCTCATAATTAAATCCCCTACCCATCTTCATGCAAGCAGCCCTAATTAAATCCTATGGGGTGGACACAGGCGCACATATACCCAAGAGGGTACACATAAAAGTCTAAGGAAGACCTAGGAAGAAAATGCTCTGTGGGAGGAGGGGGAGAGGAGAGGAGTGTGAGGGTGGTGGGCAGGGGTTTGATCAAAATATATTTTACATGTAGGAAATTGGAAAAGAGTAAAAGATACTTAAAAACTGAATGAACAAATTAAACATTCATTTTATAGTATAAAACAAAAATAATCCCAACAAAACTGGTTAATAAGAATGGGGAAGGCCACACAGTGTTGGCATACACCTTTAATCCCAGCACTCATGAGGAAGAGATAGGCAGATCTCTGAGTTTGAGGCCAGCCTGGTCTATAGACTGAGTTCTAGGACAGCCAAAACTACAGAAAAACCTGTCTCTAAAAAAACACAAACAAAAACAAAAGCAAACAAAAAAGAATGGAGAAGAGGAACTGGAGAGATGATTAAGCAGTTAAGAGCATCTGCTACTCTTGCCCACAACACAGGTTCTTTTCCCATGAACCCTGGGCAACTTACAACCACCAGATGATGCCCTTTTCTAACATTGCATGAATGTAGTATACATACATACATTGGGCCTCACATATATATACATAAAATAAAGCAAATCTATAAAAAATGAGAGGAGGCTAGAAGAGAGGGCTCAGAGATTAAGAGTACTTGTTCTTGCAGAGGACCTAGGTTCAATTCCCAGCACCCACATGTCCATCTCTAACTCTAGTTTCTCAGTTTCAAGTCCTCTTCTGCCCTCTGTGGGCAGCAGGTATGGTGCACATACATACATGCAAGGCAAAACACTCATACGCATAAAATAAAAATAAATCTAAAAATAAAAGTGGGAGAAAGCTTAATGTTGCTATATTTACCAATAAATTAGTTTAACTTTACACATAAGATAATCTGTTCATAAAGTCTTTTGGAGGTCAGAGAGGCAGGAAAGAGAAAAACACATTTTAAAAAAATCTCAATGGAAGACATGTCTAAAAACAAAGCAAAGTTTAGTGGAGGAAGGTTTTTTTACACAGTAGGCTGTTATCAACCTCTGTAGTTACAGAAGTCTGAAAAAGTTAAACAACTATGAGTAGGGAAGAGGTCACAAGGAAACCCACAGATCAGCCACGAGATCTGTGGCAACAAACATGGTAATATATATAACCATATTGCCTTCCCATCCCCCATCACAATTAAAAAGGGTATTAAGTAACTGCTAAAAATGCTCCTTGTAAGTTTATCTTATATCCTTCACTTTTCAAAGTGTGTGTGTGTGTGTGTGTGTGTGTGTGTGTGTGTGTAAATAATACAGTACTGACAAGCATAAAATACTAATGCTACGGTAACTTTAAAAAGCTACTGCTTTAAAATGCAGCCAAGAGTGGTGGGCTACATCTATAGTCTGAAGGGGGTTAAGGCCAGTCACAGCTACATATTCAAGGTATGTCTCAAACAATATAAACAATTTACAATCAAAAGACAAAAAAGAAAATTGACAGAACAACAAAATGAACTTTTAACAAAAAATGTTAAGGACTAGTTACACTATTCTCAACTTGCACTTTTATACTTAACATACACTGAAAATTCTATCTTGAGAGATACTCCTACTTCATTTTTCTTGTTAGCATAACATATTCCATTGCATGGTCACACAGAATTTAAAAGATCTCTTACTATTGATCCTTCTGTTTTCAATCCTGTGGTCCATACCCTTTAACACACACATTCATATATTCCCTAAGACTTATTTTGCTTAACAATAAAATCACTGATATCACCAAACTTACATGTTTATCTAAAGAAAGCAGAGAAAAAAGCCTGATGTTTTACATAAGTACATTATTCTGATATACTAAGATCACATGTATTTATAGAAATTTCAGATGTTTATATTAACATGTGTGAATATTTTTACTAATAGATGTGATATAAACATTCCCTATAGACATGTTTGCATTTACTAATATACTAACAAACATATTTGCCAATATTTTCTCTAGTCATAATATTTTTTTTTTATTTGAGACAGGGTCTAACCATGTAGCTTATATCGGGCCTAGAACTTACTTTTTAACAGAGGCCAACCTCAACCTCCAAACCCTCCTGCCTATAGCTGCTAGGTACTAGAGTACAGCTATGACTTAACACATTTTGCTTACATTTTTAACTATAGTTTTTTAATTACTTTATTTATGGGAAGACTCATGGTTGGTCAATCTACTTGCACCATGTGGACTCTAGCAATTAAACTAAGGTTGGAAAGCTTGGTGGCAAGCACCTTTACCTGTTGAGCAATCTTACCAGCCCTTAACATTTATTTTTCACAGCTCTTTGTTTTTGTCGTGTTTTATTTTTTTAACTTATTTATATGGACCTGGAGAGATAGCATGGCAGCTAACAGCACTTACTACTCTTGCAGAGGACCCAGGGTTCAGTTCCTAGCACATGGTGGCTCACAAACACCCCTAACTGAAATTTCAGGTTTACGCCATCACACCCAGCTTTTTGGATCTGTGTGTGCTGAGGATCCAAACTCCCAATCTCCACATTTTGCATGGCAAGCATCTTACACACAGAGGCATCCCCCCAGTCCCTGTGAAATGTTTTACTGAAAATTATATGTATTAATAAACTTAAGCCATGGTCCTGAGTTTACAAGCAAGCATTCTTTAAAATAATGTTAGGATGAATTGACAACCAAATCTTTTTGATACTCTTCAGTAACTAATAAAAGCATCCCATCAGATATAAAAGGCTAAATTTTAGTCAAAAAGCAAAATTAGTACAATATACGTACTTTGTTTTGGTTTATTTTAATTAATTTTATTTTTATGTGTATGTTCCTGAGTGTACGTCTATGCACCACACACGAGCAAGGGCCCTCAGAGGTCAGAAGAGGACACTGATTCACCAGGAACTAGAGTTACAGACAACTGTGAGTTGCCGTATAGGTGCTGAAAGCTGAATTTGCAAGAGCACCCATTGAGTCACCTTTCCAGCCTCTACTTTTTTTAAAATTTTTAAATAGCTTTTGTTTATGTGTCTGTTTGCAACTGCCACAGTACATGCATGCAGGTCAGAGCAAGTTTTCTCCTACCATGTAAATCCCAGGATTCAACTCAGATAGCTAGGTGTGACAGCTAGAGTCTTTTCCCAGAGTCATTTCACCAAACTGTTATACACACTTTGAAACTGACATAAGAATCCTAATAATAAAAATACTGGGAATAAAATATAAAGTAACCTTTTAAAGAATTAGAAAGAAAACAAACTGAAAATGAAACTTTGGCTATACTTACTTGAAAAAATATTTTCCTGAAAATACCAATACAATTGGCAAATCTCACTGATTGCCCGGGGATTATTTGACACAAAGCTAGAATATCTACAGAATCAATTCCTAGGAATGAAACACTTTTTTTTTTAATTTATTTATTATGTATACAATAGTCTGCATGTATGCCTGCAGGCCAGAAGAGGGCACCAGACCCCATTAAAGATGGTTGTGAGCCACCATGTGGTTGCTGGGAATTGAACTCAGAACCTTTGGAAGAGCAGGCAATGCTCTTAACCTCTGAGCCATTTCTCCAGCCCCGGAATGAAACTCTTTCATCAAGAATATGCAAGTATTGCCAGGCGGTGGTGGCACACACCTTTAATCCTAGCACTCAGGAAGCAGAGACAGGCGGATCGCTGTGAGTTCGGGGCCAGCCTGGTCTACAAGAGCTAGTTCCAGGACAGGCTCCAAAACTACAGAGAAACCCTGTCTCAAAACACCAAAAAAAAAAAAAAAATGCAAGTATGTAAAAACTTTTTTTAGTTTGGACAGTACCAGAGTAGTAAACAAAACTACAGCAATCTACATTCTCAGTAAAGTCAAACAATTTAATCCTTTACAATCTAACATGTAAGCATTGTAATAATCTTAAATGTTTGAATATTTTAACTTGTGCCTGATAGATTTTATAAATGGGAGAATTTCTTTCAAAATAAATTATGAAGGAATATGAAAGATATTTATATAATAAATGTCCAAAGTATAAGAACTGTCTTTAAACTACTAAGAGTTATCTAAAACATTCTTTAGATAACATTCATTTTTTTAAAAATCAAGATAATATGAAAATAATAAGCAGATGTTTATTTTAGGGTTTTTGAATTATAAGAATTCTTTTTTCATTTCTTTTTTGAGAGTTTCTCCAGAACTGTTGTTATGCTGATTCTCTGTGACAAAAAGTTCTAGGAGTTTAAGAATAGAGAATCTTGGCTCTTTATACCACCCAGGCTTGATTTTCTGTCAATGGCCCACCCACTTTTCTGTTGCCTAATTGTCAAACTTTGATCATAATCTTTGCTTCAGCACTCACCACCACCCTCTACATCGGGTCATTACATCCTACTGACTTCATTTCTTCAAGAAATCTGTTTTGGTCTCCATTTGAACTGGATTACTAACATAGGACCAAAAGCAATCACATTGATTCTTATGACTTCTCTGCTCTAGAATTCATGTATTATACATTTGTCTAATTTTCTTCCAATGAAAGCTTATCAAACACATATGTAATATCATACATATTAATTGCTTAAATATTTTGTCAAAAAATACTGATTCTGATTCACTATGACTATAGAATTTTGTATTTCTAATAAATTCTTAGGTGGTGCCAATGCTTGAAACTACATTCGAGTCACTGTTAGATTAAGACCCTTTGCAGGGCAGTGGTGGCACATGCCTTTAATATCAGCAATCTGGAAGCAGAGGCAGGTAGATCTCTGTGAGTTTGACACAAGCCTGGCCTACAGAATGAATTCCAGGACAGACTGTTACACAGAAAAACCTTGTCTTAAAATACAAAAAAACAAACAAACAAAAAACCTTTAAACTCCAGTCCTAGGATACACAGATAATGCACAGACATACATGCAGGCAAAACACCCACACACAAAAAAAAATAATAAATGGGGGGGAACCTTTAAACTAGTACTTAATTCTGCTCAAATTTCAATTCTTTCTTGCAGTTTTAGGAAAGTACCCTTCTTATACTGCCTAATTCTACTGGATCAAAAAACATCCTCACTCTCATTGCTGGCCATACACGTTCACTTTGCCTCTGTAGTCCTCCTGTGTAGATGTGTTCCTTGGGTTTGTTTAAACTTTCTTTACCACTCATTCAAGTAATATCTTTCACAACTCTAAACCAATTAATCCTGCTCACATTCTTTGACTTCCTGGTTTTCTGAATTTCAACAATACTCCCCATTGTGGCTATGGTGTCTGTTGTTTTACACTATTAGAACTACTGCACAAAGCATTCCTCTTAGGGACACAGATTTTTCTCATTTATTTCCCAACAATATGCCTAATATGTAGTTCATGCCAGGTATGAAAGTGCATTCCTTTAGTCCCAGTACCCAGGAGACAGAGGCAAGTGGATCTCTATGAGTTTGAAACCAGCCTGGTCTACACAGCAAGTTTCAGGCCAGTCAAGGTAGTGAGACCCTGTTTCCCCCAATACCAAATGAATGAATGGATGGATGGATAAACAAACAAACAAACGCAGAAAGGCAATTATCCAGGTCTGGGCATATAAATTAGTAATGCAGCACTTGCCTGGCAAGTACAAAGACCCTGGGCTCACCCGGTGGTGGTGGCAGAAGCGCACACCTTTAATCCCAGCACTCAGGAGGCAGAGACAGGTGAATCTCTGTGAGTTCAAGACCAGCCTGACTATGGAGTGAGTTTCAGGACGGTCAGAACTGATCCTGTTGTATCTATGATGGTGTTCCTAGGAAGAAAGACCAATCCTTCATGTGAGCAGCACCACCCATGGGTTAAGATCTCCAACTTAGCCGGGCGGTGGTGGCGCACGCCTTCAATCCCAGCACTTGGGAGGCAGAGGCAGGCGTATCTCTGTGAGTTTGAGGCCAGCCTGGTCTACAAGAGCTAGTTCCATAACAGGCTCCAAAGCTACAGAGAAACCCTGTCTCGAAAAACAAAAACAAAAACAAAAAACTCCAACTTACTTTAAAAAAAAAAACAAAAAGAAGAAAAGCAAATTGAGTGCCAGCATTCATCACTTTGTTTTCTAACTGAACACAACATAACCAGCCACATCATGCTCCTGTTACCATGCCCCCTCTGTATTTTCAACTATATTCCCTCAAGTTGTAAGCTAAAATTACCTTTCCTTCCTAAAGTCAGGAATTTTGTCAAAGCAACAGGCAACCAGCCTGCAGTCCTAGCTACTTGGGAAGGTTGAGGAACTTGATCACAAGTTCAAGGCCAGTCTGCACATCCTATCAAAGCCTATTTAAAAGTAAGAAAGAATGTAAAAGAAAAGCTTCAGATTTGGCTCAATGGTAGAGTGCATGCCCAGTACTGTGAGGTCCTAGCTATAAACCTATGATGATAAAAGAAGTAAAAGATTTAAGTAATTCAAGAGCATTACCATGCTTACTGATTGGAAGACCTAACACAGCAAAGAAACCCAATCACCCCCAAACTCTACTACAAGAATAATACAATTCCTAGAAGAAAATGAAAACAAAAAGGCTTTTGCAGATACAAATGGGCTTACAAAATCTATATAGGAAGTAGAAAGTCCTAGGATACCTATAACAGTTTTGTAAAAACAGTCCATTGGAGGGCTGGAGACATGGCTCAGTGACTGACTGCTCTTCCAGAGGACCCGGGTTCAATTCCCAGCACCCACATGGCAGCGCACAACTGTCTGAAGATCCAGTTGCAGGGGATCTGACACCTTCACACCAATGCACATAAAATAAAGTTAAATAAACCATAAATTTAAAAAAAAAAAGTCCATTGGGAAGACTTACTCTTCCCAATGTTAAGATTTATAACACATTGCAGTACTGGGGAAAGAGATGTATAGACTAATGGAAAAGAGTAGAAACCCCAGAAAAAAAAGTTTGCTCAAATATGCTTAACTGATTTTTACACAATTTTACACAAGCATTCAATGGAGGAAAGAAAGTGTCTCCCCACCCCACTTTTCTTTTTGAGACAAGGTCTCTCTGTAGCTTTGGAGTCTGTCCAAAAGTTCAGGCTGGCCTTGAACTCACAGAGATCAGCCTGCCTCTGCCTCCCAAGTGTTGGGATTAAAGGTGTGTGCCACCACTGCCTGGCTGGAAAGAAAAGTATAACAAATGATGGCGGAACAATGATGCTGGGATGTGAACGCTTACTACTCGTAAATTATATCAACTTGAAATGAACCACACATTTAAACATAAAGTATGGTGGTGAAGGCTCCAAAGCTACAGAAAAACCTGGTCTCAAACCCCCCCCCCAAAAAAAAGAAGTATGGTGGTGATACATGCCTATAATACTTAGGAAGCTGAAGCAGAAAGACTGGAAGTTCAAGGCCAGAAGGTGTTACATAGTGAGACTGTCTCAAAACACCATCACCCTTCCTACTACCACACACGAAATAAATCTCCACCCCTAGCCTTCCAAACCCCCTTTATCTTAAAATTTTTTCAGACCTCAGCATTAGACAAAGGGTACTTTGGAGAACACAAAAGTCATATCTACAAAAGGGCCTCATCAAAACTTTTGCTGGGTGTGGTAGCTCACAATTTCAATTCCAGCACTAGGGAGGCAGAGGCAGGGGGAGATCAAGGACAGCCCCCTCTATTCTACATAGTGAGTTACAGAACATCCAGGCCTACATGGTGAGACCCTTCCTCAAAATAACAAAATAAATAAGCATTTGCTCTGTGAATAACACTAAAGAGAATCAAGAGGTATTAGAAACTGGGGCAAAACATTTGTAAACTACTTTTTTGTGTGTGATACAGAGTCTCTCACTCTGTAGCCTAGGCGATTTGGAACTCACTATAGCCCAGGCTGGCCTCAAACTTGCAACTATCTTTTTGCCTCAGTCTCCTGAGTACAAGGATTACAGGTGTGAGTCACACTCAGCTTGCAAACTAAATTTTTAACAAATTTATATCTACAGTACACAAAGAATGCTCAAAACTCAACAAGAAAAAGTCAATCCAATTGGAAAATAGGCAAAAAGCCAGTAAGTATACAGGAAACTGTTTCCTTGGTTTGTGGAACATGCCTATAATTCTAGCACTTTGGAGGTAGAAAGGATTGTGAATTCAAGGCTAGACTGGGTGAGAAGCCAGACTTCCAAACTAAACAAAACAAGGTATTTCAGTATCTTTACTTATGAGGGATTGCAAATTTACATGCCTATCAGAATGACTCCAGTTAGAACAGTGGTGCAATGTCTCACTGTCTTTTCCTGTTGCTGTGATAGAACACTCTGACCAAAGTAACTAAGGGAAAAGGGGTTTGCTTAAACTCACAATTTAATGTACAGACCCTTATGGTATGGTAGTCAAGACTGCAAAAGCTTGAACCAGCAGGTCACACTTTCGTCTGCTCCTGGTTAGAAGAGGAATGTATATAAGCTACTCAGTTTCCCAGTTCTATTTACACAGTCCAGGATCCTAGTCAGAGAATGGCAACACCAAAACAAAAATTTTTTTTCTAAAATATATCTGAGCTCAGAAGTCAGCATCCTTGGTTTTAGTATTACGATGGGAAAAGGATAAATAAACTCTGAGACTTTTAGTTTTAAATGTCTTCATCAAAATTCTTCTGGGTAGGGCTGGAGATGGCTCAGCTCTCAAGAGTGCGTACTGCTCTCGCAGAGCACCCAAGTTCAGTTCTCAGCACCTACGCTGGGCAGCTCATGACCACCTGTATGTAACTTTAGCTCCAGAAGATCCAACCCCTCTCCTGGCCTCCATAGGCGCCTTCACACACATAAAACAATAAAAAATTAAGTTTTTTTTTTTTTAAAGTAAAGCTGGGCAGTTGGCACACACCTTTAACCCAAGAACTCAGGAGGCAGAGACAGGTGGATCTCTGAGTTCAAGGCCTGGTCAACAGAGAAACTTCTTGTATAGTAATGGCTACACAGGAAAACCATGTCTTGGGGAAAAAAAGGAACAAGGGAAGGAAGGAAGGACAGACGGACTGAAAGTGTCTTCCAGGCATAGACAACAGCCCGAAACCAGGCTCTAGGCCTTATCTCTAAGTCTTCATTGCCTTAATGTCCTCAAGAGTGCATGATAACAATAGCTACTAACTAAATATGTAGCACACACCACACAGTGTTTTAAGTATTTTTTAAAAATCTTTTTTTTTTTAAAGCCAGGCGGTGGTAGTGCATGCCTTTAATACCAGCACTCAGAAGGCAGAGACAGGTGGATCTTTGTGAAGTAGAGGCCAGCCTGGCCTACTAAGTGAGTTCCAGGACAGTCAGGGCTACACAAAGAAACCCTGTCTTAAAAAACAAAGCCAAAAGAAAAAAAATGGTTTTTTTAGATTTGACTTTTTTTATACTATGAATATTTTGCCTGCATATGTATATTGCACCACCTGTGTATCTGGTACACAAAAAGGTTTAAAAAAAAAAAACAAACTGAACTGGAGTTACAGACTCACATAGATGCTAAAAACCAAACCCAAGTCCTCTGTAAGAGCAACAAGTGCTCTTAACCACATCTCTCCAGCCCCTAGGTGCTCCTTCTTAAAAAATATACATTTATTTATTTGTGGGATGAATGGATGTATGACATGGTGCACATGTGGAGACCAGAGTTCAACTTGCAAAGATTGATTCTTTCCTTTCATCCACGTAGGTTCCAAGGATCAAGCTTAGCAGCAGCAAGTGACTTTACCCATCAACAGCCCACCTCCCTTTGTAAAAATGGAAAAACAAGACACAAAGAGATTAAGCAAATTTACTCAAGAACACATAATTAACAAGGAGCAGGGCACTGAACCAGCATGTGTACTATGATTGTACTAAGAAAATTAAGGACATTCAGTACAAACTGCTTTATGTTTCTCTTCTTCAATGAATAGAAATTCTTCAGGTACATAGAAAATAAGTATGAATACTATTGTACTTTGCTTTCTTACCATTTTCATGACTGAATATCATTACAACAATCTCCATTACTATCTCCTTAACTTCCTGACAATCTATATTTCCATTCCCAGTCTACTCCTTAAACTGCATTGGACTATGCCAACTTTCTTCTTTCTTGAAACTTTATTGGTTCTCTACAGTAACAGTATTCTGGATCTTCCTATTCATATGTCCGATTTCTCTCATGGGAGTAACCCATGGAACATTAATCTCTTCCTTTTCTACCCAACACTTCAACCTCTCCATCTTCCTTCTACCTCTTCAACTTTTTTACCTATACCCCTGAAAGACAGGAGCCCTTAAAATTGCACCACTTTATCTCATCTTCTTTTTTTGAGTTAGAATTCTCACTACATAGGCCAGGTTGGCCAGGAACTTGCTATATAGCTAGACCGGCCTTGAAGTCCCTAGCTTCCTTGCCTTAACCTCCTTATATAACAAGCCTGACGGCCTCACCAGCCCTCATTGTCTCTTAAGGTTTATTTATCTGATAGAAATTGAGGGCTTACTATCAGATTCTATTTAGATCTCTTGATATATCAGTCAACAAAGGAAAAAATAGCCTCTGTCCATACAAAGTCAAGTAATTCTGCGCCACAAGGACATTAAAACGGACTTGTAGGACTGGGGTTGTAGTTCAGTAGTAGAATACTGGTCTGGCATGTATGAGACCCTTGGTTCAATCTTCAGAAATGAACAAAGAAAACAAAACAAACCTTTACACTGAATGATATTTTATACACTCCTGACTTAAAAACTCCATCAACAAAAAGAATGATTTCTTCTATCCGCCACAACTATATATCACTGCCTTAGTTCAAAACACTTGATAATTATTTTCTATTTTGTCTATTTAATTTTGTTTCCTATTACTCCCTGATTCCAAAGAATCCTAGCAAGCCAGTCCTATGATTATTCTTCAAACACATTGCCTGTATTTCCATTTGGCCAAATAACTACTGAAAACATATGTCCAGCTCCTAGACAAAAAAAGTGTACTGAATACAAAGACAACTTCAAAACTGAAAGTTTCTTGATTCAAATGTATTCTAACAACAAACCTTTATACAGAGCTCACTATGTACTGAACACCATTTTAATAAATTAACTCAGGGGCTGGAGAGATGGCTCAGTGGTTAAGAGCATTGCCTGGTCTTCCAAAGGTCCTGAGTTCAATTCCCAGCAACCACATGGTGGCTCACAACCATCTGTAATGAGGTCTGGTGCCCTCTTCTGGCCTACAGGCATACATGTAAACAGAATATTGTATACAAAATAAATAAATATTTAAAAATAAATAATTAACTCATTTATTGTACAAAATAACCCTAGGTCTTTTTATAAATGATAAAACTAAGATTCAGTAAAGTAACTGTCCTAGGTCAGGAAGTGACTTTAAGTGGTAGAGCCAAGATTCACACTGTCTGACTCCACCCAATACAGCATATACCTGCAAAAACAATGAATAAAAGCAAAGAGTTCAAAGAACTCACATTGAAAACTACAGACTAACTGGATATAATATTCAACTACTAAATAATTTTCTCAGGACTAGAAAAGGCTCAGCAGTTAAGAACCCTAGTTGTTCTTCCAGAAGACACAGGTTCAATTCTCAATACTCACAGGGCAGCTCATAACTACCTGTAACTCCAGTCTCAAGGAATCTGGTACCTCTTCTAACCTCTGCAGGCACCAGCATACACACAGTATATAAAAATGTACAGATGGGCAAACAACCATATAATATCTAAGACTGGGCATGGTGGTATACACCTATTTCCAGTGCTGGGGAGGCAGAGGCAGGTGGATCTCTGCAAGTTCAAGACTAGCCTAATCTACATAGTAAATTCCAAGCTAGCCAGAGCTAATGATAACCTTGCTTCAAAACAAAACAAAAAAAATTCAGCTAAGTTAGTCTTTTATCTCAAATACTTAAAAACAGTATTTTCCTTAGTATCATGACAAGGTTTTCAAAATTTTTTTAACATTTCGTTTTTACTTATTTATAAACTTTGCTTATATTTATAAATGTGTGTGTGTGTGTTTGGGGGAGGGGGTATCGAGAGGTTACAGGCAGTTGTAACCCATCTGATGCAGGTACTGAGAACCTAGTAGCTCCTCTGGAAGAGCAGAAAATGTTTTTATCCACTGAGCCATCTCTCCAGATCTGCATTCCAAGTTCAAAAAAAAAAATTTTTTTTAAGCAAGGTCTCACTCTATAGGCTTGAAACTCAGATCAGGCTGGCCTCAAGTTTGTGACATTCCTCCTGCCCTCTTCCTCCTGATGGCTAGATAACAAGCATGACCTACCACTCCTAGCTCTAGACTCAGTAATATAAAAAGAAAAGAATAGGGTTGGGGATATAGCTCACTGGCAGAACACTTCAGTCTATGTAAGGAATCCCCAGTATCAAAAAGAAAAGAACACGATAATAATCCTCTTGTTGCCTTAAAATTATAAGTAAGAAAAAATAATGATGTCTGAGTCTTCATTGCTAATATGAGACAATTTTTTTTAACAGACAAAGGTTTCCCCTAAAATAACCTATCTTGCAAAATGCCTGGGTGTAGCAATGTTCTCTATATACTTGAAATTAATAGATAAGTCATGGAGTTGGAGACATGGGTAAGTGGCTAAGAGTACTTCCTAGTCTCAGAGTACCCAAGTTTGACTTCCAACACACATGTCAAGTATCTCACAACCACCTATAACTCCAGCTCTAAGACATCCAATGTCCTCTTTGGCCTGTGCAGACACTCACCTATGTGGCATACATTCACACATACAAACACAGACACACAAAGGTTCTCCTACACAAATTCAATATTAAAATCTAACATTAACACATTAAAAAGAAAACATGCTTTAAAAAAAATCCCCAAAGAGAAGACAAATGGTGTTTTGTTTTTAACAACTATAAACTAAATAAATAAATTTTAAAAAGTCAAAATAGCCTGGAAATTGGAAACAGACAAGATCGCCGGGCAAAAGTTGGGAGTATGGGGGTGGGGGGAGGGGAAGAGGGGATCGATAAGGGAGAAGGGGAGGTTTGGGGAGAGCTTGGGGGAGTGGGATGGTTGAGATGAAGGAAAGGCTGATATGGGAGCAGGGAAGATGATATCTTAATTAAGAGAGCCATTTTAAGGTTGGCAAGAGACTTGGCTCTAGAGGGGTTGTCCACGGGGATGTCCCCAGCTAGGTCCTTGGGCAGTAGAAGAGAGGGTGCCTGAACTGGCCTTGTCCCCATAGCCACACTGATGAATATCTTGAATATCATCATAGAACCTTTGTCCAGCGATGGATGGAGATAGAGACAGAGACCCATATCACAGCACTGGACTGAGCTCCCAAGGTCCAGTTGAAGAGCAGAAGGAGGGAGAAGATGGGCAAGGAAGTCAGGACCGCGAGGGGTTGGTCCACCCACTGAGAGAGTGTGACTGATCTAATGGGAGCTCACCAAGGCCAGCTGGACTGGGACTGAACGAGCATGTGATCAAACCGGGCTCTCTAAATGTGGCTGACTGAGAAGCCAATGATAATGGCACTGGGATTTGATTCTACTTGCATGTACTGGCTTTTTGGGACCCTAGTCTGTTTGGATGCACACCTTCCTAGGCCTGGATGGCGGGGGGGGGAGGGGGGGGTTGGACTTCCCACAGGGCAGGTTACCCTGCCCTCTCTTAGGACTGGAGGGGGAGGGAGGAAGGTGAGTGGGGGAGTGGGAGGGAAATGGGAGGAGGGGAGGAGGTGGAAATTTTGAATGGTATTATTTATAAAGCAATAAAACAAAACAAAAAAGTCAAAATAGCTCTGCCAGCTAGACATGGTAGCACATGCCTATAATTCCAGCACCATAGAGACTGAAGCAGCATGTATGAAGTCAGCCTGGGCTATACAGCAAGACCCTGTAGCAAAAAGCAGAACTGAAAACAATGACAAGATAGCTAGCTGTGACACACTACAAAAATGAAGGTGCTTTAAGGATAGAGGTATGTCAAGCAGACTATAGGCTGCATATCCCTGAAATGCTTGAAGGAGTGTTTTAGAGTTAAGACTGGGGAAGATTCTAGAGTATGTGTGTGTATAAAATGAGACAAGTACAAAATTAAGATCAGTACATAACTATAAACATAAGTCATTTATATTTCATATATACCTTAAACTTAAAGACTTGATATCCTAAGAAAAACTTTTAGTTTCAGTATATCTGCCATTTGACTGCGATTTCTCATGTGAGGGAGGTATGGAACTTTCCACTATGGTTATCATGTTATTGTTCCAGTTTCAGTTGGGAGCATTTTAGAATTTAAAGTTAGGGGTAATCAACTTGTATTTCTCAATAATGTACTACATTACATCTTGGTTTTTATTATTATTAATATTATACAAATGCCACAACACCCATGGCATTAGATAGATCTTTTATAAGCAAGAAAAAAAATGTCTGGTAAAAGTGTAAATTTAAAATTCTAAGCACTCTAAACTCTGAAGTTTTAGCCTTGATTGTGAGAAACTTTGAGATTTGTAAGTTAAATACAATGTAAGAATATTTCAGCTATTGAAGGAAGCAAAAAGTAAAAGTAAATACATTTATTATTCATCTACCATTTACAAAGCTAAAAGAATCCCATATATACATACACTTTAAAACACAAGGTAAAGGCGCTGGAAAGATGGCTCAGCAGTTAAGAGTACTGGCTGCTCATGTAGAGGACTGGGGTTCAATTCCCAACCACACAGTGGACCACAGTCACCTGTAACTTCTCTTCCAGGGCATCTGATACCCTATTCTGACCTCCACAGGGGCCAGGTACACACTTAGTGAATAGACATGCATGTAAGGCAAAACATTAATACAATAAAAGTAAGTTGCCGGGCAGTGGTGGCGCACGCCTTAAATCCCAGCACTCGGGAGGCAGAGGCGGGCAGATCTCTGTGAGTTCGAGACCAGCCTGGTCTACAAAGTTAGTTCCAGGACAGGCTCCAAAGCCATAAAGAAACCCTGTCTCGAAAAACCAAAAATAAAATAATAAAAGAAAGTAAAGATATAAAACTTAAAAAAAAACATAAAATGAGCTGGGCATAGTGGCACACACCTTAATCCTAATACTTGGGCGAAGGAGGCAGGAAGATTAGGAGCGCATGGTCATCCTCTGCTACAAGTAGCTTTCCAGGGGCTGGCAAGAAGGTAAGGGACTTGCTACCAAACCTGATGCCATAAGTTTGACATCTAGAATTCAAATTGTAGAGGGAAAGAATTCCTAAAAGCTGTTCTCTAAACTGCAAATGCACCCCATGGAATGCACATGTTCACACAAGTACACAACAAATAAATAAAGGGCTTAAAAAAATTCAAAGTGGGGCAGGGGTGCACACCTTTAATCCCAGCACTCGAGAGGCAAAGGCAGGTGAATCCCTGTGAGTTCAAGACCAGCCTAGTCTACAAGAGCTAGTTCCAGGACAGCTAGGACTGTTACACAGGGAAACCCTGTTTAGAAAACAAACAAACAAACAAAAACAAAGTGACTTTCAGGCTAGCTAAAGCTACATAAGATACTGTCTCCACAAAGAAAGGGGGAAAAAGATGCAAAGAACAGGGGATATAATTCAATAGTATAGCACTTGCTAGCATGAGCATGGCAAGACAAACAGAGAGAAGAGGGGAGTGGAAAAGAACTTTAAAATGTGAAAATTTCCTTGGCAAAATGAAGCATGCTGTCTAGAAATATACAATAGTTGAAGACAGTTGGTTTAAGGTCAATAAATTCAATAAAATATTTTCAAGGGTCTCAGAACAGCAACAACACATACATATAAACACACACACACCAAAACAAAGAAATGGTTGATGTTTAACCAGATTTTTTGAAAATCTGTATGCAGCACTGGCCTGTGTTCATGTATACGTGCACATTTTGAGCATGTACATGTGGAAATCATTGTGGACATTGGCATCTTCTTCATTCACTCTCTGACTTACCCACTGAGACACGGTTTCTCACTGAATGAAAAGCTCAGGGACTCAGCGAACTCCAAAGATGCTCCTCTCTCTGCCTAAGCTGGAATTACATGGGTCCAACATACTCAGCTGTTTTGGCTGGTTGTTTTTTGGGGGTTTTTTGTTTGTTTGTTTTTTCAAGTAGGTGCTAGAGATCCAAACTAAGGTCCTAATACTTATATAGCAAGCATTTTATCAACCAGGCCATCTCCTCAACCTCCAAGAGTACTTTTGTAAAACCAAGCATACCAAAGTAAATCAAAAAATAAATTTTCATTTCATAATGTCCTTATACTCTGTCACGCTGACCTTAAAATCCTATTCATCCCAGCCAGGTTGTGGTAGCACACACCTTTAATACCAGCACTGGGGAGGCAGAAGCAGACAGATCTCTGAGTTCAAGGCCAGCCTGATCTACAAGAGTTAGTTCCAGGACAGGTGGTACCAAAGCTACACAGAGAAACCTTGTCTCAAAAAGAAAAAAAAATCATATTCATCCTTAAGAGAAGCTGGAGTTTTCAATATTTAATGTCCTTATTCATCAGAATTTTCTGCCATTCTTTCTGCCTCATCAAGCCATCATTAAACTTTAAAGATACCTAATAATATTTCCTGAGTGTAATTATTCAATATAAGCAGTCTCATAACTTATCAATACTAATAAACACACAGAAGCAGATAAAATAAAATTCACTGTAAAAAGTGGGCAGACACTGTGGCACATACTTGTAGCCCAACACCATAGGAGACATGGGTAGAAGGATCATTCTAAATTCAGCACACTTTGTAGCTCTACAAAGCGAGGCTGTCAAAAAAAAAAGATGTTTTACTTTTTACTATCTTAATGTTTCATGTTTTCCTCACTATTACCCAGTGAATGAATATCTAAAATTGTTTTAAAAAACTGAATTTCTGGCAAGGCGGTGGTGAGTTCGAGGAGGCAGAGGCAGAGGCAGGCAGATCTCTGTGAGTTCAAGGCCAGCCTGATCTATAAGAGCTAGATCCAGGACAGGCTCCAAAGCTACAGAGAAACCCTGTCTCAAAAAACCAAAAAACTGAATTTCTTTTTTAGGTTATTTGTATAATCATGTATCACTTCCTTACTGAAAAACTGCTTCTATATTAGCCACAATAATGTTGGCCTATAGTCCCAGCTACTCAGAAAGGTGAGGCAAAAAGATGACTTGAGGGGGCTGCAGCTCAGCAGTTAAGAGCACTGCTCTTCCAGAGGTCTTGAGTTCAATTCCCAGACGAGACCTAGTGTTCTCATCTGGCCTGCAGGCTTACATGCAAGCAGAACACTGTATACAAAATAAATAAATCTTTTTTTTTTTTTTTTTTGGTTTTTAGACAGTGCTTCTTTGTAGCTTTGGAGCCTGCCCTAGAACTAGCTCTTATAAGCCAGGCTGACCTCAAACTCACAGAGATCCATTTGCCTCTGTCTCCCCAGTGGTGGGATTAAAGGCGGCACCACTCCTGCTTGGCAAATAAATTAAAAAAAAAAAAGAAAAAAAAAAAAAAAGAAGACTTGGGCTGCACCCCAGCCTAGATAATATGACACTCTACTAGGAGCAGATAAGGGAAGGACCTTGTAAAAAAATCTGACTTTATTATAAAAGACAAGAACAACACATTTCCTTAGTCCTGTGTTCTAATCTAAACATGATGTCACATTGGGGCTTAAGCAAGAAAAGAGACTCTGGGACAGGAGGGATGGCTTAGCTTTTAAGCAGGCATATTGCCCTTGCAGAAGACCTGAACTCAGTTCCCAGTACCTACATCAAGAGGCCATGACCACCTGTAACTCCAGCTCCAAGAGCTCCAACTCCCTTTTCTGGGTACCCATACACACTTAGCATATACACACAGACATTCACATATATGCATAAAGATAAATCTTTTTTAAAAAAAAGGCAATTCCACCTTCATTTTTTAATGTTTCTCAGAACAGCTTCCCCACTGGTCTTTAATACTTCAAACAAAATTAAGCCGTTAACCCCAAATTATTCTCCTAAAAAATACCACCATGTAACTCCTGACCCTTACTTTTGGGGTAGGGGGTCCCTAACCTGTTTGTAGACTGAATTCAACCTGATTCTAAACAAATACTTCATAAACCAACTCTACTTACACAAAATAATCTGCTACAATCCAAATTAACACTTTCTTCCAGAAAGATCAGACTTCTTACATCCCCCTCACCAAGTGTTTGCTCATGCTTTCATCCCCCACATGGAATGTATGGAATGTTCTTCTGGAGATGCTCTGGAGATACAATGAGTTCATATTCTTTATTTAAGTCCTATTTCCTTCATGAAGCCTCACTCCCTACAACTCTGATGTGAAGACAATGAACTCAACTTTATGCATTATATACATTGCTTGAACACTGCTCGGACAGTGCTGGTTATACTATTATAAAGTATTCTTGTCAAGATAAATGCAAACTGTCACTATCCAGCATGTGAGTCTATAATATGCACTCAACTATTTGAAAAGCTGACTGCATGATCTGATTAAAATTCAAAGTATTTGATTATGTCAAAAGAGTTCTAGTACAAAAGAAATAATGTGATGATTAGGATTTCATCCAAGTGGTGCAGTGTGAAGAGTATTAGGAGAAAAGGTAAAGTGAGTGGGGCAGAGATGAAACCTAACTGTGAGCTGATCATCTTTGAGGCTCAGTGACAGCTATATCACAGTTCATAATTACTTCCTATTTGATGAATTTTTTTCATGAAGTTTTTTTGGTTTTTGTTTTCTCTTGGTTTTTCGAGACAGGGTTTCTCTGTGTAACCCTGGCTGTCCTGGAACTCACTATATAGATCAGGATGGCCTTGAACTCAGAGATCTACCTGTCTCTGCCTCCCGGAGTGCTAGGATTAAGCATGGCTTCATTTTTTTTTTTTTAAAGGATTTGCTCTGGGTATATATAGTTGAATGTTAGAATGCTTTCCTAGCACATATAAGCTCTAAATTCAAATCTTAGATCCCCACCTTCCATTAAATAATAACAATAATAAAATACCATCTTAATTTCACTTTAAATAATATACACAAAATACAGTATAATACCTTTTTTCCAGGGAGTTACTGATGTTATGGATCACTGGCACCTCAAAATGTGTCTGGGGCAAACAAAAGGTTTGCTTTGTTTTTTTGAAACAGGGTCTCACTATGGAAGCACAAGTCAGTCTCTAAGTACTGACAGTACAGGTCTATACTAGCAGCACAGGCGCGTGCCTTGAATTCATGATCATGGTGTTGCACCTGCACTACAAGACCTAGATTGTAATTAACTTATTTACCCAACAAATATCTAGTACTCCACTGACAATAAAAGAAAGGTTTCTAGAAAGATACAATCTGACAGGGAGTTTGCAGCATCTATATTCTTTTCTGCAAGTTATTAAAAGTAAATTGGAGGAATATATGTCATCAAAATATAAGAAATTTCCATGAAAAGTAAGATTAATCTTACCACCAAAGCAATACTGTCTATATTAAACACTTTTATTCAATTTTGGCATCTACAAATGATACAAACAATTGCTGAAAATTAAAAAAATATCAGAAAAAAGTCAAGTAAAATATGGAAAGCAGCAAACTAATTTTAGTTTTTTAAAATAGAGAAAAAACTGCTACAACCAAGGTTCAATAACCTAAGTCAGCCAATGTCAAGTCAGTAAGTTCACAATCTAAAGATATCTGATGCCCAAACGGGGAATGAATTAAATAGGTTCCTCAATTATATGAAAATAACATCTTATTGAGAGACAGAAAAACATGCTTAAGAATTTCCAGATACTTGGCTTAATGACAAGGTATCTGTTACTGTTAAGGAAATAGTCCACCCCTTGGCTATGTCATTAGATAGCTACCATTCAGATTCAACCACTGTTTTTTCTACATCATTTGCTAATCACTTCTACAAGCAATAATACAAAAACTACTATTTTTAATTAATGGTTTTTTTTTTCAAATTACATTGGGTTTTAAGTTTGGTTTGTTGTTATTTTGTTCTGTTTGTTTTTGAGACAGGGTCTCACTGTGTAGCTCCACTGTCCTGGAACTCACTATGTAGACCAGACTGGCCTCAAACTCAGATCTGCCTGCCTCTGTTTCCCAAATGCTGGGACAACAGGTATGCACCACTACACCTGGTATTTGACCTTTGTTTTTACACACTGGTTTTGCAAACATTCAATTTGATCATTTAGATTCCTAATTCTATTCCATTAACTGCTTAACTTCTTAAGAGATGAGGTTTTTTTAGTAACCATACCACACAATAATTTTCTGAAGTGATATTTAACACGCATGCTATTCAAATAGCAAGGCTTACCCTAGTAACAATACTACCTATCATTTAGTGCAAGTAAAGCTTAAAATAGAATTGTTCTATATAAACAGCTTAATAATAAAGAAGCCATCCTCACAAATATACTGAGACAAAAAAGAAAATCATTTCAGATTGCCTTAAACTCATACATCTTTATTTTAGGCTTTCCTCTTCTGACAACAAAACCATGAAAATAAATTACAACAAAGATGTAGCTAAGTAGTAATATACTTGCTTCTTATAGACAAGGCCAGAAATATGTTCCTTAGCATGGAAAAACTAAACAAAACAAAAATATAAGAGGTCAAAAAAATCGCCCATAAACAACTTCGGGCGGGGGGGGGGTGTCGGGACACCAAACCAAAGAAACAAACAAACAAAAAACCCACAAAACTTAAAGAACCAGGGTGGGAGAGGATGGCTTACATGGCTTTTGTTCTACAAGTTTGAGGATCTGAGTTCTATCCTCAAAACTCACTGGGCATGGTATGCACTTGAAATGCCAGCCCAGGCTAGACAAAGACGGGGGAACCCTATGCTTTCAAGGAGAGCCAATCTAGCCTAATTGGTGAGTTTCAAGTCAATGAGAAACTCTATCCCCATTCCTAAAGTTGCCACTTGAAGTTGTTCTCTGGCGTGTCCACACACATGAATCTGTATGAATATACAAATGCACACACAGAGAGACAGCCATTTTTTTTAATTATGAAAGAATAACGTGGGAGAACTCACTACATTACTACATTTGAAAAAGTTGGTATTTTACTACACAGTCTTTCAACTAAAGAAGTCTACAAAATTAGCTGGGCATGGTGGCAAAAGCCTTTAATCCCAGCACTCAGGAGGATCACTGTGTGTTCCAAGCCAGCCTTGTCTACAAAGGGAGTTCCAGGACAGTCAGAGCTGTTACACAGAGAAATCCTGTCTCAAAAAAAAAAATTAAAGTCTATAAAATGAGATTAAAATTTTGAAATAAAATGTGTAAAAACCCACAACTTGATCAAAGAAGCATATTATGCTATCATAATTCATGTAGTCTCAACTTTTGAGAAAAAAAAATACATTAAATCTTTAAGTTACCAGGATTACCATAACTTTCTTTTTAAGAATGGGTATTTGTAGACGATTCCCAATAACTCTAAGGGAATATACAGTTTATAAATTGTTAGAATGTGTTACGAAGTTTTATCTGATACATCCTATTCCTGTGGGATGAAAACCATTTACAAGTTCCATTTAGATTAAGAAATCCTTTGGGAAATGTATGTAGTACATTCTAGTTATTCTGTTTCTAGAACAGCAAAAACCTCTATAACCTATTTCCCTACTGTTTTTGTTTCAAAACCAACTTAGTTCACTATGACTTCCTTGCCAAAAAGTCAAGGAAATATCAGAGGTAGTAACAGAACTATTTAAATTTTCATCAGAGATTGAAGTTTTCACAAATTTAACCTATCTCATACATCTACAAAAACAGTATTACTTGCAGTCATATTTTTAAAAAATCATTAAAATAAAGAGTGTATCTTCATTTTAAAACAAGGAGTAGGGAGAGAAAAAAGAAAATCTTCTAAAACCAAACTGCTTAAATGAACTCTTTTTCATTCTCTTAAGACAAAATCCTTTTTACAATAAAACTCCCTAAAAGCTACTGTCTAGCAGTCAGGAGGCTCCATGTTCTAGCCTAGTACCACAAAAATAAATGTAAAACTCCCCTAACGCTAACTCATCCTTCAGCAACACCTATCTTTTACTGAGTTACCCAGGACTGGTTATATGGTAGCTCACATCTGTAATTCCAGCCTAAAGAAGCTGGAGCAGGAGTGGTCCTGTGTTTCAAAGCAGCTTATGCCACACAGCCAGGACAGTCTGAGCTACAGAATTAAGACCTTGTTTCAGAACAAAACCAAAGTAATGGGTTGCAAGTTTTCTCTAGCATTTCCATTTAAATGAAGTTGACAAATGTCACAAAACAATTTTATTTTATACTTTGCTGTTTGACTGTATCTCTCATCATAATCAAATTAAAGGTTTGTCTATGCAACTTTCTGGAAAATTATATGGTAAGTCAACTTTAAGTAACTCACATTAAAAATCTTACACAAACAATTCATTTGAAGACTTCAATTATTTAACTTGGCAGAAAGAATTCCAAATTATCAAAGGAAATCATTAAGTATGAAGCTGCCATGTTGAAAATGTTACAAATCTACACAAAAACATTTATAAAATTCAGTTTACTTCCTATCAACGTGCCAAAGAACTTTTACATCTTCTCTAGACATCCTAAAGATTCCAATAAATTCACTTTTATTTTAAAAGGCTAGAAGTAAGAATTTAATGACCCCAGAGAAGAAAAAAATAACAAGATATTTAGTGAGCCAAATACTTTTACAAAAGAGAAGATGTATTAAAAACTCAATCACCCCTTCTATCAGACAAACAGTCCTCTCCTTAGAACATACTGCTAACATTCAGCCAAGTATGACTGCCAAGAGTATCTAGACAAGATTGTTCAAAGTGGCAAGCTTTTTACCAACATCTATTTTTTACTTGGAGTTGAAGACAAGGTATTGATAAACTAAATGAAAAGTTATTTCTTTAAAAAAAAAAAAACCTTCAAGGAAAGACAAGCTCTGCAATATAAATTGCTTCCAAGTCTCAGAAAAATGGAGATTTATTCAGTTTTGCCAAATAAGGGTTTAGGTAGCTAAAAGGAAAAAAAGGAGCTTTAGCCAGACATGGGAGGGCACACCTAGCACTCAGAAGGCAAAGGCAGGCAGATCTCTACAAGTTCAAGGCCAGCCTGATCTACAGTGCTTGTTCCAGGCCAGTCAGAGCTACATAAAAACCCTGACTTAAAAAAAAGAAAGAAAAAGAAGCCAGGCAGTGATGGCACTCGCCTTTAATCCCAGCACTCGCCTGTAATCCCAGCACTCACCTGTAATCCCAGCACTCGGGAGGCAGAGGCGGATCTCTGTGAGTTCGAGGCCAGCCTGGTTTACAAGAGCCAGTGCCAGGACAGGCTCCAAATCTACACAGAGAAACCCTGTCTCGAAAAAAAAAGAAAAGAAAAAGAAAACGAAAAACTGAAAGAAGCAAGCTTTATGAGCAGCTTTTCTAACCAATGTTTACATTCTTTAAAGACCTTTTCACAATAACAGAATGTAACACCAAATGCAAGAATACTCAACTTTATAGGTAAAATGTGTAAAACTTACAATAACCCAGTAATATGCGAAAGTGTCTAGAGGAACCACATTTGTATTTACATGTAAAATATTACTGTTTTTTCCAATAAGAGACAAACTGCATCATGAGATTGTTACTGTGACTTTACTTTCACATACTGTGTGTGTGTATACATACAAAACAAAATAAAGCAAAGCAAAACATATATACTGCAAAACAAACATTGTCTTTCAAGATAAGGTTTCTCTGTGTAGCCCTGTCCTGGAACTTGCTCTGTAGACCAAGCTGGTCTTGAACTCAGAGATTCCCCCATCTCTGCCTCCCAGGTGTGGGATTAAAGGTGTGTGCCACCACCACCTAGCTACATATATATTAAGAACACAATATGTTATGTTCAAACATGACATGTGTGTATCTGACCTACATAATCTTATTTGTTTTTCTGGTAATTCTTCTTTCACTGTGGTATATTATAGCAAAGGCTCTGGCTTCTCTTTATACAAACTAGTACATCTCAATTTTGCGTTCGTTCACTAAACTATGGACTATATAAGCCACCCTCGCTCTTACAGTTCTTGTTCTTACTATAGGAGATAACAGCTAAGTGCTACTGTATGTGAACAGCTTTATGTCTTCTTTTCTCAGCCCCCTTCTTTTCTATGGAAAAAAAAATAAGGAATTTAAGCTTACCCCCCAAAATATCAACTTCTTGCTTGCACACAAACTCAATGTATTTTTCCATACAACTTATACAGATAAGGCCTATCCTAGAAATGTCAAAAGAGGGAACTTCCCAGATCAAGAGAAAAAAAAGTCAATTTACACTTAGCCAGAGAGGAAATCTCCACCCAAATCACAAATAGATGTTATCAATTAACCTAAACATTGATATAACATAGGTAATAACTTATTCTCAAAAGGAATCCGCTACCCGCATATAATCAAAATGCCATTTGTATTTGCATGCAGTGTTCAGACGAATTCTATGTGTGTGTGCCAGACTCATCTTGTTTTGAAATGCTAAGCTGTTCTTTACGGGTATAATCAGCGTCCACATCAAGTGTCCTGAGGAAAGGCAATTCAGGAGAACGCTGGGTGGCATGGAGAAGGCCGAAAATGAAAAGAAGGGTAAAAAGCCATGGTCCAACAGAGCGAAAGAGCAACAGAAAGATCGCACAATGCAAAACATTTCTCTCCTGAGTAACCTGCAGAAAGATCTTCTATCTTAACCCTAACAGTATCCTACCTCACGTCATTCACTTCCCAACTTCCTTTACTTTTCAAGGAACAACAAGGGGCATCTCCTCTTTTCTGGAAGTGTGTGTGGAAAGGCTCTGTACAGGAGAGAGGGAAGGAATCGACTATTCGCAAGAAGGTTGAGAAACAGGTGGGTTACACGGAGCAACGGAGCGGCAACATAATTTCGATACTCACGGGGTGGCTTTATATGACAGATGTGACTAAAAGGAGACGGCACGTCGGAATCAGCTCGGGTCTGGCAGACAGACTGGGGGCTGACTGCACGCACGGGGGGGGGGGGAGCAGAGGCTAGATCCAGGGCGACATCAGTGGAGAGGGGCAAAAAAAAGAAAAGAAAAAAGCCAAGCACCAAGCAGGACGGGTGGGCAATAAGCAGAAGCAGCGGTCAGAGCAGAAGGATGGTTCTGGCTTGAGAGAGCAGGCCAGTTGGAAAGGACGTCAGAGGGGAAAGGGGGCTGGGGAACCAAGGAGGACCGAGACCTAAGGACACTATTGCCAGAAAAATGCGGGAATAGCTGGCGATGAGAAGCCCTCTCGGCTCCTCAATTGAAGAAATTCTCGGAGGAGAGCCGGCGCCCGCCGCCGCGCTGCCTCCAGCCCGGCTGCCTTTTCCTGGTGGTAACTGCCGTGGCGTAGAGGGGAGAGGGAGGAAGAGGAGGAGGAGGAGGAGGCAGCCGGAGCAGGAGGAGGGTGAAGACGAGGCGGGGGGTGGGGAGAAAGGGGGGTGCGGCCTGCACAGTCCCAGCGAAGCCTCCACTCTCTCGTAGCCGGTCAGCCCCGGGTTTCCCCTAAGCCCAGCCCCGCAGACACTCACCCGCCTTGTCTTGCCTCGCTTTTCCCTCAGCCGACTCCACGCGCTGCCGCGTCCTCACAGGAGACCAGTGAACCAGAGTCGGCGAAAAAACTCTTCAGACCCGGGCCTGACTGCTTCAGTGAGTCCGACCTTTACGGCTAAGAGAGAGACTCTCAGCTTTCGGTGGGTTCCACAGCTAGACGGGCCACCATCTTACATTAGGGTAAGACTCCTCCGGTCTCCGGTGCGCAGGCGCATGCCGATCCGGCTGGGAGGGGCGGGGGAGGGGCGGGACTAGCGGCAGGCGACCGAGTGGGAGGTTGCGGAGGACTGCTCCGCTGCACCCTGGGAGTTGTAGTCCTCGGAGAGCAAGCGCCCCGGGGCAGGCCGGGAATTGAAGTCCTCAGTGGAGAGGGCGCTCGGGAGCTCGTATCTCACGTGGCTCCCGGAGCGCCGGCTTTCTTCTTGTTTTGCTTCCTCCTCTGCCGGCGTGTGTGGCTACTGTGTCATGTGGTCGGCAATTTTCATTAATGTTTGCTGAAATGTAGGAAACCAAAGCTCTACGAAACTTAACTGATTTGGAGGGAGCAGGGACGTGTCTTATCTGCCCCGCCCTCCATAGTTAGGTATCCTACGGGGGCGGTGTGGAGGTAGAATCAGGGTGAGGATTGCAAGAGCGCGGGATTTGATCCTAGAGTGAGGACTTGGTACTGTTTGGAGGAGTGAGCGTTCGTTTCCCGGTCTTTGCGCCTCCTGCCACCAGCAGGGTTGATCCTCATCCTCATGGCAAAAATCGCCAGTGAAGAAATAATCCTGAATTGCCAGATGCCTATTTCCTAATAGAACTCGTGCCGTCTGAGCAGCGTGTGTTGCTTATGCGGAACAGTATGCGGACTTTACTGCACACTCCTGTGGGCTGCGAGTCCAGCCTGCACAGCTGTGTGTGTCAAGTTCGCAAACTGCACAAATAAACACGTCCCAAAGAGCGTAATGCAACCGCAACCGGTTCCAGCACCAAGAAATCCTAAATAGCAAAATCGGTCAATATACAGCGCTTACCTGGTTGCCTCCTAGAACTCTGATGTAGGTGGCGCTCCCGGGGCGGTGGATTCTGTGTATTGCCTGTGTATTCTTCACCCATTCGTACAAATACTGAGCTCCTCCTTGGTACCTAGCCCTGTGCCATATGCTAGGAACATACAACAGTGAGCAAAGCACAGATCTCCTGTTCCCATTCCAGCGTGTGTGCACGTGCTGGGGTTTGGAGAACCGAAAGGAAATAAATTCTCAAATCCAGAATTGAAATAGGTAGGATGCGACTGTGAATATACCACAGTGGTAGCGCGTGGTCTGGCACACTTGAGGCCTGAAAGCAAAAGGGAGGAGGGAGGATTTAAAACAGAAAAGGGCAGAGTAAGTAAAGAAACTGAAGCTTTAAAATCGGAATCTCTTAGTGAGAAGCCCTCATTTCATTTTTTAAAATAATTTTTCTTTCTTTTTTTTTTGCTAAGAGTGCATAGAAAAAAATAATTTTTCTATGGTTCCATTTTCACTCAAACTAAAGTTAATAGTTTTTGTGGGTTTTGTTTTGGTTTTGTTGTTGTGTTTTTTTGTTTGTTTGTTTTTTTGGTTTGGCTTGGTTTTTGTTTTTTCGAGACAAGGTTTCTCTGTGCAACAATCCTAGAACTCACTATGTAGACCAGGCTGGCCTCGAACTCACAGAGATTCGCCTACCGATGCTTTCCAAGTGCTGGGATTAAAGGCATGTGCCACCACCGCCCGTTTAGGGTCAATAATTTTAGTGAAGAATTAGTGATAAACTCATACTTAACTGAATTTGAAGTTACAAATCATAAAATGATTGCCTGAAAAGCTTAGAAAATCATTTCCATTCATCTTCAGGTACTTAAATGTCTAAATATTCCATACCGGTGGCACATATATTTTTAAAATCTGATCATTTATGTATATATACTGTGTATTATATATTATAATTCTACATTGGATAAACAAAATAGTGAAACGAACAAATAAGGTTTTGTTTTTTTTTAATTTTATACAGTGTCTTGTTATGTAACTCAGGGTGGTCTTGAATTTGTAGTTCACACCTTTAATCCCTGTACTCAGGAAGCAGAAGCAGATGGATTTCTTTGCATTCTAAGAATTCAAAGACAGCCAGGCAGTGGTGGCGCATGCCTTTAATCCCAACACTCAAGAGGCAGAGGCAGGCGGATCTCTGTGAGTTCGAGCCCAGCCTGGTCTACAAGAGCTAGTTCCAGGACAGGTTCCAAAGCCACAGAGAAACCCTGTCTCGAAAAACCAAAAAATAAAAAATAAAAGAATTCAAAACCAGCCAGGATTACATAGTGAGAGATACCTTTTCTCAAAAATAATTACCCAAAGAAAAGAAAAACAGACAGTGTTTCAGTTAGTGTAGGGGAGAGATGAAAGGGGTTAATGATGAGCGATGAAAATGACCCAAACCTATGTATACGCATATGATATTGCCAGAAAAAACAGAATTTTTTGCCTTTTTTTTATTTTTTCCATGATATTTATTGAGCTCTACATTTTCCTCTGCTCCCCTCCCTGCCACCCCACTCCCTCCTTCAACCCTTCCCCAAGATTCCTATGCTCCCAATTTACTCCGGAGATCTTGTCTTTTTATACTTTCTACTTCCCATGTAGATTAGATCTATGAAAGTCTCTCTTAGTGTCCGTATTGTTGTCTAAGTTTTCTGGGGTTGTCCTTGTGGCATGATTGAGCATCCTTTTGCTATATACACAAAAGTAGTATTACTGGGTCTTGAGGAAGGTTGTTTCCTAATTTTCTGAGAAATCGCCACACTGACATCCATAGGGGTTGTACCAGCTTGCATTCCCACCAGCAATGCAGAAGTGTTCCCTTTTCCCCACAACCTTTCCAGCATAAGTTGTCATCAGTGTTTTTGATCTTGGCCATTCTTGCAGGTATGAGATGGAATCTCAGAGTTGTTTTGATTTGCATTTCTCTGATGACTGAAAAAAAAAGAATTTAAAAAATTAAAAGAATCACACATTTGGACATAGTGCTATGAGACCTTGTCTCAAAGTAAAAAATTATAATTAAAGCCTGGGGATGTAGCTGAGTGGTAAGGTACCTGCCTGATGCAAAGCCCTGAGTTCATCTTCAGAGCTAAAAATAAAAAAGTTAGAAAGTGGCATAAGAACAGACAAGAGTGGTTCATTCCCGGGTTTCGGCACCAAAAACAAAAAAAAAATAAAAAAAAACAAACAAAAAAAACCAAAAAACAAAACAAAAAAACAAACAAACAAAAAAAAAAAAGGACAGGAGGACCAATGGAACCGAATAGAAGACCCGGATATCAATCCACACATCTTCGAACACCTGACCTTTGATAAAGAAGCAAAAAATATCAAATGGAAAAAAGAAAGCATATTCAACAAGTGGTGCTGGCATAACTGGATATCAACATGTAGAAAAATGAAAGTAGACCCCTATCTATCACCATGTACAAAACTCAAGTCCAAATGGATCAAAGACCTCAACATAAAGCCAGCCACACTAAACCTTATAGAAGAGAAAGTGGGAAGTACAATTGAACGGATTAGCACAGGGAACCACTTCCTAAATAGAACCCCAGCAGCACAGACACTGAGAGAAACAATTAGTAAATGGGACCTCCTGAAACTGAAAAGCTTCTGTAAAGCAAAGGACACGGTCAACAAGATAAAATGACAGCCTACAGAATGGGAAAAGATCCTCACTAACCCCACATCAGACAGAGGTCTGATCTCCAAAATATACAAACAACTCAAGAAATTGGACACCAAAAGAACACATAATCCAATAAAAAAAAAATGGAGTACAGACCTAAACTGAGAACTCTCAACAGAGGAATCTAAAATGGCTGAAAGACACTTAAGGAAATGTTCAACATCCTTAGTCATCAGAGAAATGCAAATCAAAACAACTCTGAGATTCCATCTTACACCTGTAAGAATGGCCAAGATCAAAAACACTGATGACAACTTATGCTGGAGAGGTTGTGGGGAAAAGGGAACACTTCTGCATTGCTG
>PVIU01002672.1:0-97198 GCA_004026605.1 Ondatra zibethicus
TAGACCTTGAGAGAAAAATAACTAACTTTATATGGAAAAACAAAAAGCCCAGGATAGCCAAAACAATCCTATACAATAAAGGAATTGCCGGAGGCATTACCATCCCTGACTTCAAACTCTATTACAGAGCTACAGTAATGAAAACAGCTTGGTATTGGCATAAAAACAGAGATGTTGACCAATGGAATCGAATAGAAGACCTGGATATTAATCCACAAACATATGAACACCTCATATTTGAGAAAGAGGCTAAAATTATACAATGGAAGAATGAAAGCATCTTCAACAAATGGTGCTGGCATAACTGAATGTCAAAATGTAGGAGAATGAAATTAGACCCTTATCTGTTACCCTGCACAAAACTCATGTCCAAATGGATTAAAGACCTCAACATAAATCTAACCACATTGAACCTGATAGAAGAGAAACTGGAAAGTAGCCTGCAGTACATGGGCACCGGAGACCACTTCTTGTGTAAAACCCCAAGGGCACAGACAATAAGAGCAACAATGAACAAATGGGACCTCCTGAAACTGAGAAGCTTCTGTAAAGCAAAAGACACAGTCATTAAGACAAAAAGGCATCCTACTGAATGGGAGAAGATCTTCACTGACCCCACATCAGACAAAGGTCTGATCTCCAAATTTACATAGAACTCAAGAAACTAGACATTAAAATTCTAAATACCCCAATTAAAAAATGGGGTAAGGATCTGAATAGAGAATTCTCAACAGAAGAAGTTCGAATGGCCAAAAGATACTTAAGGTCATGTTCAACCTCCTTAGCGATCAGGGAAATGCAAATCAAAACAACTTTGAGATACCATCTTACACCTGTCAGAATGGCGAATTTGAGATACCATCTTACACCTGTCAGAATGGCGAAAATCAAAAACACTAATGATTGCCTATGCTGGAGAGGATGTGGAGTAAGGGGAACTCTCATCCATTGATGGTGGGAATGCAAACTTGTGCAACCTCTTTGGAAATCATTGTGGCGGTTCCTCAGAAAATTGGGAATCAACCTACCTCAGGATCCAGCAATACCACTCTTGGAAATATACCCAAGAGAAGTCCAATCATACCACAAAAGCATTTGTGCAACTCTGTTCATAGTAGCATTGTTTGTAATAGCCAGAACCTGGAAACAACCTAGATGCCCCTCAATGGAAGAATGGATCAAGAAAGTGTGGATTATATAATCATTAGAATACTACTCAGCGGTAAAAAACAGTGACATCTTGAATTTTGCATGCAAATGGATGGAAATAGAAAATGCTCTCCTGACTGAGGTAACCCAAACCCAGAAAGATGATTATGGTATGTACTCACTCATTAGTGGACCCTAGCCATAAAATAAAGAACACTAAGCACTTAGCTCACAAGCCCAGAGAAGCCGAATACCAAGGTGAACCCAATGAAAGCATATACAGATCCTCCTGGAAGTTGGAAGCAAACAAGATCATCAGGCAAAAGTTGGAAGCCCGGGGGCGGGGATAGAGGTGGGGTGTAGGGGAGTAGGGGAAGGGGAGAGGGGGAAGGAGAAGGGAGAAGGACTGGGGAGAGCTTGGGGGAGTGGGATGGTGGAGATGGAGAAAAGGTGGACATTGAAGAAGGGAATGAGATATCTACATTAAGGGAGTCATTTTAGGGTTGGCAAGATACTTGGCCCTGGAGGGGATCCCAGGTTTCCACGGGCATGTCCCCAGCTAGGTATTCGGGCAGCAGAGGAGATGGTTCCGGAACTAGCCTTGTCCCATAGTCACATTGATGTATCTTGATCACCATTATAGAAATTTCATCCGATGGATGGAGATAGAGACAGAGACCCACATTCACATCAGAGCCATGGATTGAGCTCCCAAGGTGCAGTTGAAGAGCAGAAGGTGGGGGAAGATGAGTAAGGAAGTTGAGACCATGAGGGGCTGGTCCACCTACTGAGACAGTGTGCCTGAACTAATGGGAGCGCACCAATACAGCTGGACTGGGACTGAATGAGCATGTGATCAGGCCAGACTCTCTGAAGGGGCGGCGAATGGGGGCGGGTGGAGAACCCATCATCAATGACACCAGGACCTATCTCTTCTGCATGTATTATCTTTTTGGGAACCGAGTCTTTTTGGATGCACACCTTCCTAAGCCGGGAGGGAGGGGGGGTGGGCCTTGGACTTCCAACAGGGCAGGGCACCATGCCCTCTTTTAAGGAAGAAGGGGGAGGGAGGAGGGGTGGGGTGTAGCGGGAGAGGACCCGGAGAAGGGGAAGAAATGTAAAAATTTTATTAATTTAATTATGTTTTTGAATGGAAAAAATAAAAGAATATGAAAAAAAAATTCCAATGTTGTGGAGTACAGGTTTGTGAAGTATGACCTAATGATCATCTGCATTTCCTCAGTGTCCTTATGTCTCCTTTTCATTTTTAATTTTATTAATTTAGATATTCTCTCTCTACATTTTAATTCAGTTGGATAAGGGTTTGTTGATCTTACTGATTTTCTTAAAGAACCAAACTTTTTTTCATTGATTTTTTTGTTGTTGTTTCTATGCTATTAATTTTAGTCCCCAGTTTGGTTATTTCTTGTCATTTTCTCCTTTGGGTATGATTTCTTCTTTTTGTTCTAGAGATTTCAGGCATACTATAAAGTTACTGAAATCTCTCCACTTATTATATCTCTCCATTTTCTTTTAAATGTAGGTACTTAGTGCTATGAATTTGTCTCTTACAACTGCCGTCAGTGTGTCCCAAAGTTTGGTTATGCTGTGTATTTATTGTCACTCAATTCTATGAAATCTGAATTTCTTTACTTCTGTCTTGACCCATTTTTCATTCAGTAGTGAGGTTTACAGTTTCCATGAGTTTGTAAGCCTTCTGATATCCAGCTTTCATCCATGGTGATTGGGTATGATGCAGGGTGCTATTTTGATTTTCTTTTTTTTCTTTTTCTTTTTAAATCTATTTATTTATTATGTATACAGTATTCTTGGTATTCTGTCTGCATGCATGCCTTCAGGTCAGAAGAGGGCACCAGATCTCATTACAGATGGTTGTGAGCCACCATGTGGTTGCTGAGAATTGAACTCAGGACCTTCAGAAGGGTAGGCAGTGCTCTTAACCACTGAGCCATCTCTCCAGCCCTATTTCGATTTTCTTATAGCTATTGAGATTTACATTGTATACAAGTATTTAGTCAATTTTGGAGAAAGTTCTAGGAGATGCAGAAAAAAAGATATATTCATTTGTGTTTGAATGAAATGTTCTGTAGATGTCTGTTAGGGCCTTTGGTTTATAACTTCTGTTTGCTCCAGCATTTCTCTGTTTAGTTTTTGTCTGAGTGACCCATCTATTGGTGAGAGTGGGATATTGAGGTCTCCCACTATCAGTGTGTGTCAATATGTGGTTTAAGCTGTAGCAATGTTTCTTTTACAAACTTGGGTACCATTGTGCTTGGCATATAAATATTAAGATTTGAAACGTTCTCTTGGGGAATTTTTACTTTGATGAATATGTAGTATCTTTCCCTATCTCTTCTGATTAGTTTTGGATTGAAGTCTATTTTGTCAGATATTAAAATGCCTACACCAGCTTGCTTCTTAGGCCCATTTGTTTGGAATATTTTTTTTCATCCTTTTGCCCTGAGGTAATGTCTTTTATTGATGTTAAGGTGTGTTTCTTAGAAGCAGTAGAAGGATGGATCCTGTTTTCACATCCATTTTGTTAGTCTTTATCTTTTTACTGAGGAGTTGAGACCATTGATGTTAAGTGATATCAATGAGCAGTGTTTGTTTATTCCTATTATTTTATTTTTGTTGTTGTGGTGGTGCTTTGTGTGTGTATGTTTCCCCTCGTTTGATACTCTGTCTGAGATCACTTATTTCCTGTGTTTTCTTGTATGTAATTAACCTCTTTAGGTTGGAATTTTCCTTCTAGTGCTTTCTGTAAGGCTAGGTTAGTGTAAGTAGATATTGCTTAAATTTGACTTTAACACGGAATATCTTCTTTTCTCCATTTATTGTGTTTTAACATTTTGCTGGTTATATAGTTGCCTCGGCTGGCATCTGTGGTCTGTTAGAGTCTGTAAAACATCTGTCCAGGCCCTTCTAGCTTCTTAAGTCTCCATTGAGAAGTCAGGTGTAAATCTAATAGGTCTTCCTTTATATGTTAGTTGGTCTTTTTCCTTTGCAGCTTTTAATATTCTTTCTTGTTCTGTACAGTTAGTATTTTGATTATTATGTTCCAAGGGGATCTGGTGCAGTCTGTTTAGTGTTCTGTATGCTTCCTGTACTTTGGTAGGCATCTCCTTCTTTAGTTAGGGACATTTTCTTCTATGATTTTCTTCTGTGCCTTTGACCTGGGTATCTTCAACTTCCTTTATTCCTATTATTCTTAGATTTGATCTTTTCATGGTATCCCAGATTTTCTGGATGTTTTGGTCCAGGAGTTTTTTAGGTTTAGATTTTTCTTTGACTAATGTGTCCATCCTTCTATCATGTCTTCAATGCCTGAGATTCTTTCTTCCACCTCTTATAGTCTACAGGTGAGGTTTATCTCCACGGTTTCTGTTCAAGTTTCTAAAGTTTTCATTTCCAGATTCTATCACTTGAACTGTTTTACTCATTTCCTCTTCATGTTTGATTTTTCAAAGATTTCTTTAATGGATTTATTCACTTCCTTTGTCAGGATCTCTATCATATTTATAAAGGCTATTTTAAGGTCCTTTGCTTGTGCTTCAGCCACGTTGCAGTACTCAGAGTCTGCCATGGTAGGGTTGTTGGGCTCTCTCTAGTGGAGACATACTGTCCTAGCTGTTATTGCTCACAATTTTATAGTGACACTTAGGCATCTGGGTTTAGGAAGATTGAAATCCTAGGTGCTGATGTTGGATTTTGTCTGTTTTGGGTGAGTGTCTTGTTCCTTGGTTTCTGTTGCCCTCTCTGCTTGTTAGGAGGCTGTGATGACTGTGTGTTTCCTGTTAGAATCCTGATAGGTGTGGGCACTGGATTTCCAGGCCAAATGCATTTCTAGGGTTGGGAGCTAACTTGTAGAAATGGGAATAGCCTAGGAGGGTGCTGAGGTCCACATAGGGGTGGAAAGCAGGGTGTTCCACCAGGATCTGCTTAGTCCCCTGGGACTGGGGGCAGAGATTGAGAAGAGGTCACAGCAGATCTGCTACGGAGCTAAAGTTGAGCCTTGGAGGAGTGGAAGGAGAGGGAAAGGAAGATCTTCAGTTACCTTCCAGCTTGGCTGGCTGGAGTGACCTGCAGCTTCCTAGGGAGTGCCTACTGGGGTAGGGGCTGGGATAAAGCAGTGAGTGGGGGGAGGAGAAGTTAGAAGAGGAAGATCTGTGTGGTCCACTGGTGATGGGTACAGAGGGGGAAGGGAGGTCACAGGATGTGGTCTGCACCAGAAATGAGCGAGGAGGGTTAGTTTTGGAGGAATTGAGGGAGAGTTGAAGAGCTTCAGTTCCCTACCTGAGTCCCCCGCTAAAGTGGCTGTCAATTGATAAACTTTTTACAAAGTGAAAATTAATAACAAACCAAGAACATGGCTATAAACAAACAAAATGCAGCACATCGAATAATAGGGGAACACAGACAGAGTTATGCTTCACAATAAACTGTCCCAAAAGTTCACGTGCCAACCAACCCGGTTCACAGCACCGGCAGCAGCAGCTCCACACTGAGGAGTTGGGTGCGTGTACAGAGATAAGCGGGTGGGCAGTAGAGGGAGCCGCGCCAGAGTCACTCAGCAGAATCACGGAGAGCTCAGAGAGCCAGCCACGGAGAGAGTCCCAGCGTGTAAGCCAGAGACCATGGCATAGCGAACGAGGGTTCTGCCACCAAAGGTAAGAGGGCATCTTGTAAGACAGCGTCTGACAGGTCAGTCCTCCTTATATCTGATAGCACAGACAGAGCCACTCTTGATGAGGCTGGTTTCTTACAACAGTTTCTAAGTAAGCTGATACTCTCTCTCTCTATCCCTCTCCTCCCCAGCTGCCCCCACCCCCTGACTCCTCTCCGGAGCTTTCATGCTCCCCTCATAGTGATTGTTCATGTTATGGTTTAAATATGAAATAGCCTTCCAAAAGTCTCCTTTTGAAGCTTTGGCCCCCTGCTGGTGGTGCTCGTGAACTACAAGAGTGCTAACTTAAATGGGTTTATCCATGGATGAGTTCATACTGAATGGGTCATTAGGAAATGAGGCCTGATTGAAAGGAGGAAGTCAGCGGATTGTGACTCTGAAGGTTAGGTGCACCTTGTTGTTAACCCTTTCCTATCTGGCCCCTGCTTTCTATCGTTCCATGTGCAGCTCTGTCCCATGCTGCCCATTCAGTATGAACTCATCAATGGATCAACCCATTTGATAAAGTTAGGGCTCTCATGGTTTATTATAGTAATAAAAAACTAATGTATCACATGTGATGAAGTGGGGGGGGGTGAGCAGATATCTGGGAGAGCATTGATCTTCATCTTAGTATTATTTTTAATTCCAAATTAGAATGTGTATTAATGTTCTAATGGAGAAATAGGTGCATTCATTTTAGGCATTGTACAGCCTTTGGACATCTATATTACCTTCCACTACAGAGAACTAGGTTTAAGAATATTAACAGGCAAGTTATTTTTTAAAGTCCTAAAAAATATTTAGAAAAAATTAAAGGCTCACTAGTTCATTCCAATATTTGGGAGGTCAAAGGAAGAGAGCTGTGAAGTTAAAGGTTGTCCTCAGCTATATACAAAGTTCAAGGCCAGCCTGGGCTACATTACATCTGAAAAAATACTTAAAAAATTTTAATTATATTTTCTAAAATAAAAAATCAGCTCATTAACTCATTCATAAGTAAAAACATTAGTAAATTTTTGTTAATCTGATTTGGAAAAACAATGACATTCAGACTTGGTGAGAACATTGAGAAAGATGGCATTATTTTTTTGTACTTGGGAGGTTGCGATAAGAGGATCACTTGAGGCCAGGGGTTGACACAGCTCAAACAAACAAACAAATAAAAAATCAAAACCAAACCAAGGGCCAGAGGTGTATGCCAGTTACAACACACCTTCGCAGCATGAACAAGGCCCTGGCATGATCTCTAGCACACTAACAAGAGGAACCCAAGGGTTTTTGATTGACCAAGCAGTCTTTGTCCACACCAAAAAAAATAAAACAAGATTAAATATTAGTTTTGTTATACATTTGACCCATAAGAATGGTTGCCAGGTTTGTGTAAGACAAAAGCAAATTATGTCAGTATTTACTATAGCTAAATGTTTGTTATATGCATATTTTCCTGGTAGGATTTTTCTTCATACATATTTATTTCCATAATTTTACAAATTATGTCATTTAAATATCTCAAAGGCCTGATCATTAAACACAAATAACATTCTAAAATGATATACACTAACAGAATCTTAACAAAATAAAGGAAAATGTTGACTAATTGAACATACAGGCTTCAAACTGAATGTTACATTTGAGATTGCAAAGTAAACATATATAAAGGAAAAAAATCTAGATGAAAAAACATCTTTCTGGCTGGGTGGCACACACCCTTAATCCTAGCACTCTTGAGACAGAGGGAGAGGGGCCTTTGCGAATTGGAGCCCAGGTTAGTCTATATGAGTTCCAGGCTAACAAAGTTACAAAGTCTACATAGAGATATCTTGCCTCAAAATACTGACACACACACACACACACACACACACACACACACACACACACACACACACACACATACACATACACACACACACAGAGGGAGGGAGAGAGAGAGAGAGAGAGAGAGAGAGATATTTCCATAGTGGCCAGCTGGATATTGGAATTAAAACCTACATATTTCTATATCCAGTTATTTATTTACAATTTTAACCTTAAATTATTAAAATAATATTATTCCTGAAACTATTTCAGGTCAGGAAAAGGCAGCCAGAGGTAAGTTAGTTATGTTCAATAACGCAAACTGTTCCAATAGATAGCCTTCAGTTTGTTTCTTGCTCACACACACCCCAAAATGAATATTCCCAATGAGTTTTTGTTCCATTTTACTCTCAAATGTTCCAGTCTGGACAATAAATTTGACAGCCAGTCCAATATTAAGGGACTTAGACTCAGTGCCCCAGATAAGGCTTCTGACTTCCTCAAATTCATCATTAATAAACCACAGATGGGGAAGGTCCTTGAAGACAAGGCATGAGAGAATGCGATAGTTGGGTCTAGAAGGTGCCTGCCCCTTTCCTATCAGCCCCAGCTGCTACAACAGCCACACTGCCCCATAGGCCCTTGCCTAGGACTGGAAGCAAAGTGACTTGCCTTGCTAACCTGCTTAGTTCATCGAGATTACAGTGCTTAATACTGTTTGCTGTTTAAGAGGCTATATCGGCCCTACTTTAGTTTTTTCTTCCTCTTCCATCTTCTTTTATTATTATATATTAATTTTACAAATTAGTGAGTTTCATTTGGAAACTTCTTACATGCATATACATGTCATATACACCCTCTCCTAATTCTTTCCCTCCACCCCCAGTCCTATTTCCTTTCATAATTCTAACAGCCCCCTCTACTACCATGTCTCCCTGTCTCCAAACTCCACACTTGAAAGAAAGCAGGTGGCATTTGTCTTTCTGAGTCTGGTTTATTTATTTTCTCCTGATGACCTCCACTTCCATCCATTTCCCTGTAAACAACGTCATTTTCTCTTCTTATAAAACTAGTATATTTCAGCTTGGTCTGGCATGGTGGCAAATGTCTGTTATCCCAGCACTAGAGACAGAGAAGAGGATTAAGAATTCAAGGTCATCCTTAGCAACATAGAGAGTTAGAGTCCACCATGAGCTACCTGCGATTCTGACTCAAAAAAAGTAAATAAAAATAATGCATTTTCATTATAAAAAATAAATAATATGCAAAAAAGCTGCAAATAAGGGTAACATAAAATTGCCCTTCTTTCTGGCTATTGCCCTTTCCCCCTAACAAAATTAAAATTAAATTATATTATTAATAATAATATAGTTATTATAATCTCTCCATTCACTGTAAGAGAATACAGTCTTCTGCATTTCCCTAAGCAGAACTTTAGAATAACCTTTTCTTACTGGGAAGACAGCACATCATTCCATGCCTATATCATGACCTACATTGTTGAAGATTTGGGTGGTCTGGGAGGTTTGCCCAGAGGGTCTGTTATTGGCCCCTTCCTAGCATTGGGAATAAGCTTTTCTGGCAGGCACATTCAGGACCTGTGACACCCAAGTGTGTCCTTTCCTCTAAATTCTCCATCTGGAAGGTTTTGTGCAGATGCCAGCAAACCTACTATTTGCAACCCTGTCTTTCAGGATCTTTGGAGCTTCAGTCTCTCCTCTGTCACTTGCTGTTCTTACATGGAGAGCAGAACACAGTTCAATCCTTGGTTAAAGGATCTGGCTGCCTGAAGACACTTTTGGTAAAAGGGCCAGCTGTGATACTGCCTCCTCCCAGTGTAACACTAATGAAATAGCCACACTCAGTGGAGACATCTGACATGCTCCCAAAACACCCTTTCAGGAGGGACACTAAGACAGACTGGAGGAGCTGAGGTCTGTATAGCTCTCTTGACTTCTACAAAGTCAAGAACTACTAAATTGATTTCTCAGTTGGGAGTGGGGGTATCTCTGGGCCAGCTGTAGCTGGTCACTGCCTGCCCAGAGGATCGGTATATGGAACTTATGCAGCCCAGGAAGGAGATGGGAAATACCCAATATTAATGTCTCAATACCCGAGAGGAGAAAAAAATGTAACTGACAGAAATGTAATGGAACAATCACAAACAGATGCAACCGCCTATAGATATTGTGAAATATATCAACAGTCTTTCTTTTTCAAACCACAATTTTTATTAAAATAAAAATGTTTTAAAGATATGTACTTTGACCTATTATAATAGTCTCAAATGTTCTCTCCAACACCACCATATATATTCATTTGGAAAGTCTACAGAGTCTATGCATACCATTGAAAGAATACTTATGAGGTGATTGTTGCATTTTATGTCAGGAGGTAGCGGCATTCTCTAGAAACCTGCTATGATTCTTCCCTCCAACCCGAGAAGAGTCACCATTCTGACTTGATGCAGCTTTCCTACTTTTTTATGTACTTTCCTCCTGTGTGTAAACCTCTAGACATAAAGTCACACTTTGTGTCTAATTTTGAGCTTTATATAAACATGATCATACTAAGCGTTTTCTTCTTGGGTCCTTTCTAATGTTTTTCACATACGTGGAAGAGACAAATGTTCAGTTATATTTGTAGCTATCCTATTATACAATATCCCATGAGTTACTGTTCCCAAGTCTTCCCAGGCTGAGGCTGTCCTAATACTGCTGCTCAGAGAGATGCAGATGTGCCCTCCTTGGACGTGAGCTTCCTTTGGGTTTATATCTATGGATGGGTGATGATGCTGGTATCTCAGACATCAGTAGCTTCTGTCTAGACTCTTACTCTGACTTCCTTTTGGGCCTGAAGATAGCTCCTGCAAGGCAGTTCTCAGGATTTTCCACTTTGGGGCCATGTTAAACAGCCATGCTTCTTGTTGTTTTCAGTTGACATGAAATCTCTTGCTACTGGTATAAAATGACCAGTGCACACCTTTGTTTACATAACTGGGTATGTGACTTTCATGCTTCTTTTTTCTATTTATACAGGGTTTTTTAATCCATTTTTTAAAAAAAAATCCAAAGAACATTTATAAATCAAACAAAATGTTGAGATATCACTAAAATGAAATATCCCAATACAAAGGTAAGGTAACCTTGCTGGGGTGTTCTCTCTTCCTTCATGCTATTTCTCTTCTACTAACAGAGAACATGGGTTAAGGTGGGATTAAGCTCAGTGCAGATCTAAAAATAAGTAGAAAACTGTGTATGAGTTAGAAAGAATGCTTCACTTCCAAATCTTTTTCAAGTTAGCCAATCATGCTTCATAGATTAGGGAGTGTACCAGTCAGCAGCTATTTCATAGAAGTGATACAGGATTATAATGGTCTGCTGTGTACACTGAGTCTGTTTGATATTTTCAGTGGGTTTAGTAATCCATTGTGTGACTCCGCAGGGATCTCTTGTGCTTCCCTATTCATTATTTGACCCCGGCTCTTCTTGATGTACATGTAACATAATAATCAACTAAACTATTACCCCTGAGACTAAGAATGGAAACAAGTTGGTGGTTATTTTCCACTGTCAACAATATGAGATCCTAAGTGTTTCCAAGCAAAGGTCAGACAGCTCTCAACAACTGAATCTTCTGGGCCTCTGCAGTACGCAGAAGATCCTGAAAGACATAGAGACCTTTGCCAGAATTGTCAAAAAGTCTGCAACTGAGTCATGATTTCACTGAGAGTGGGCTGGGACTCAGGTGACCCAAGAAAGTCAGTATCAAAAGCTTGATCGCTCCTTTTCTTCTCCAGGAGCATCGTCCATGACCACAGGAGGTCTTTACCTTGGCAACTTCTAGAAAGAAGTGGGAGCAGTAAGGATCTTAGAGGATGAAGGCGAGCAGGCTTCATTTCTCTTCTTCCCTTTTTGACTTTTCCTTTGTCTTCGCCCATACCTCCCACCACACCCGCCATCATTTGTTCAACCTTGTCCTCGGACATTAGTAAATACACGTGTGTAAAGAATCCAGAAAAGGGGGGCTTTAGCTCAGTTGGTAGAGTGATTGCCTACTATGCGTGAGACTTAGGCTTGGTCCCCGACACCTTATAAAGCTGACATGGTGGTGAACTCCAGCAGTCCTGGAAGACAGGAATAGAGGCAGGAACAACAGACGTTAAAAAAAATAAAAGTCATCCTGAACCATATAGCCATGTTGAAGCCATCCTGAGCTATTTAATACCTCTCTCTCTCTCTCTCTCTCTCTGTTTCTCTCTGAATATATATTCATATATATGTATGTATATATGAACTGACATTCATTGAATGTCCATTGTAACTCTAACCCCATAAGGAGAGGGAGAGAAGGAAGTAGGCACTAGTTTCCCTGAATTATTGAATGTACAGCAAGTTGGTTCCTACTTGCTGTCAGTACTGACATGGCAACTATGTGGGATGCCACATTGGCTTGGTCAACTCCCTCTTCTCCTAGATCACTGGCAGTTGGTGTGCAAACCTCCTAGGAAGACTTGGGTGATGAAACCTGTCACACAAGCTGGAAAGTGGGACTGTGACTTCCCAGTACCCCTTCCTTCCTCTCCATGGGGGATAAAAGTCTGACAGAGAGAAGTTCAAGCAGCAACTGACTAAACAATGCATGATTCTGGAAAGATGCAGCCACTCCTGCTCCTGCTGATTTTTATTCTACTCCAAGGAGATGAGGCAGGTGAGTGACCAGCCACACCTCAGAGATCTGATCTCATCCTATATACTAGCACTAGACTGCTGTGGCAATCTTAACTCTGTATCAGTGAGCAAGTTATTTGAACACACATTTTCTCAGTTTTCTTATCTATAAAATATTAATATTAATACTGCCTCATAGCGTTGCTATGGCAGTTAAATTGGCTAATGTATGAGAGAGTCTTGTTATTGGCCCCTACATATAGAAAGTACTGTATAAATATTTTCTACATAAATTTATTCAGAAGCCTGTATACCAAAGCCCAGAGACAAGAGCTCAGCTGTAAAAGTTCCATCAGTTCTAGTCTAGACTCATATCTAGTCCCAAGATCCCAGGAGGTGCACTCTGGGACATGGGATGCTCTCTGGGGAAGATACTAGGGAGCAGAGAAAGCTCATATCTTGGGGAAACATCTTTCCTCAATACCTGAGGCCAGGGCCAGACTTGTGTGGAACAATCACCGATCTCCATTTGGAGAAGGACCGCACAAAGGTCTGGGGAGGGCATGAGTCTCCCTTCAAGCCAGGAGCGATTTCTGCAGAGTCTTGGAGGTTTCTTCCTGAGCCTGATGTCCACACAGCTCCCTGTATCATGCCCCTGAGGCTTTTTAAAGCCCCCCACCCAGTGCTTTCTGCCTCCCAACCTTCCTAAAGCTCCCCCTGCACACAGGCAGTTCTGTCTGCAGGCTCTCAAACATACGTGTAAGTCGCAGGTGCTTCCTTGCAGGAAAGATCATTGGAGGCCGAGAAGCCAGGCCCCACTCCTACCCCTACATGGCTTTCCTTCTGATCCAGAGTCCAGAAGGGCTGGGTGCTTGTGGAGGGTTTCTGGTGCGAGAAGACTTTGTCATGACTGCGGCCCACTGCTTGGGAAGGTGAGGACCCAGGAGCTTCCCAGGAAGCCAAAGTCCCCAAAATTTCCTCCTCTGAGCCACCTGAATGTATGCAATTATAATTAAGTGTAGATATAATGAAAGGTTCTGCCTTTAATTCTAGAGACAAGACAGGAGTGGGAGGAGGGAGGTAAGAAGCCAGTGTTGATACGGAGAAAAGGGGATATGATCAAAAGTATTAGGACGACGAGGAGAAGGAGGTAGAAGGCACAGGCTGGGTGTTAACTATGAACTCAAACTATTTCTGTTCAATCTGCTGTTCCCAGTTGAGGATTTCTGGGAAACAGCAGGCAGGGGCCAGGCCCAGAGCCTTCCCGTGTCTCCCATTCTCTCCAGCTGCAGTTTTCCTGTCCTTGGTCCTTTCGTCTGCTCTGCTGAACGGGTGGATCTCATATCTACCTCTAGTCGAACTTTTCTTTTGCAGTTCCATAAATGTCACCCTGGGAGCTCACAACATCCGGAGACAAGAAAGGACCCAGCAACACATCCCTGTGCTCAGAGCTATCCCCCATCCTGATTATGATCCACAGAACATCCGCAATGACATCATGTTGCTTCAGGTACTGCCTACCAGACCTCTGGCTCTCCAGGCTTGCTGGCTTCCTCTTGGCTCTGTGACTTTTCTGTGTTCAGGGACTGTTGAGAAGGAAGTGGGGACAGGGTTCTGGGGTGGTGGTGAGGACAGAGAATCCCCGAGTGTGGGTGCGGGATGCCAACTGAGCTGGAATGCCTCAATTCCTCCTGACAGCTGAGAAGAAGAATCCGGAAGAATAAAGCCGTGAGGCCCGTGGCTCTGCCTAAGGGCAGAAACCGTCTGCGGCCAGGGGATTTGTGCACAGTGGCTGGCTGGGGCCGAGTGAGCCAGAACAGGGGAACAAATGTACTCCAGGAGGTGCAGCTAAGGGTGCAGAGGGACCAAAAGTGCAGCGATCGCTTCGGCAACTATGACAGCCAGACTCAGATCTGTGTGGGGAACCCAAGAGAAAGGAAGTCTGCCTTCAGGGTAAGAGTATAAATGTTCACCAGGATTTCTTGGGATAAAGGGCTCAGGAATGACAGGACAGCAAGGCCAGTCTCCATCCCTTAGGGTATTTCCTCTTCAGGAATGACAGGGAGGCCCACAATGTACCATAATGGGGAAGGTGAAGGTCCCCTGATGGAGAGGGCTGGAGGCAGTAACTTTAACCAGGCCTGAAGTCCCACAGCTAGAAGACCCAGGGGCTTGCCTCCTGCAAGCCCATCAAATAACCATCCCCTACACACAGGCAACCAAGGGTCCCACCTACTGGTGCCTTCTCTAGGAGCCAGAATGGCAGGGCATCAAGCATCATGTCATTTCCCTCCTCTGCTCCACAGGGTGATTCTGGTGGCCCTCTGATATGTAACAATATGGCCCAGGGCATCGTCTCCTATGGAGACAGCAATGGCATTCCTCCAGCTGTATTCACCAAGATCCAGAGCTTCATTCCCTGGATAAAGAGAACAATGAGACGCCTTGCACCATGGCATCAGGGACCTACTGACTCCTTGTCTGGGGCACAGACCAGCTCCAGGGGATTTCCATAGTCTTGGTTAATGTCACATGGAGAATGTAAATTTTGTTTATTAAACATCATTTAGTGGTGTCTTAATTTGTTTGAACTCCTATGTCAAAATACTATGTAGTGGTATTTTAAACAACAGAAATTTTAATTTTGCTGTGTTTGAGAGGCTGGGAAGTCCAAAGTCAGGACACCAGCTGCTTACAAGATCACAGCTGTCTCTTCCCAGTGTTTTCATGCCCTGGAAAGTGCAGGGGATTCCATGGGGTCTCTTAATAGGGTGACCATTCACAAAGTTTCATCTCTCATAACCTATCACCTCTCAGTTAACCTCCTTTAAATGGGGATTAGGTTGGATGCATCAATGTTGAAGGAGTATGAACACTATTCTCCAGTGACATGTGCCTGGATAGAGTGAAGTTCCTCCAGAAAAGGAGTTTTCTTCCCACTAACAAACTAAACCCATCATCTACCCACAGCCTGGGATGGAGGTGAGCTTCCCTCCCTTCCTTAACTCATAGCCTGCCTTTCTCCCCCATCTCACTCTCTGATTCCACTTCTCTCCCCAGGGCAATGATCTCTCTCCCTGAAACCCACCTACTCAGTGCTGCACTAGGCAGACAGATAAGCCTGATTAAAGGGCAGAGTTGAAATCTCATTAAAGCCCCATTTAATATAAGACAAATCCCAAACCCATGAGAGCAATAAACTTTTAATATAAGTGCTATTGTTATATAAGTGGGCAACCATATAGTTGTTTTGATGGGGAAAAGATAATATTGGATCAATTCCTTATGCCACAGTAAAAAAAATAAACCTTAAATGCATACAGATGCTAAAGATTAAACGACACAAGTACTAGATGAGAGGAACAAACAGAACATTGGGATGTTTAAACAAATGCCAGTGTTCATAGGAGCACAAGTCACAAAAGTGAAGGGAGAAGCAAGGCAGTGCCCATCAAAGAGGGTAATTCTTGTCTAAAACCTCACATCATGCCAACATGTGCTACAGACCAGTGTTTCATTTTCAGTGATGAAGAATGCTCCACAATTTTAGTACTCTGAAGTTACATAAAACTGCACACAAAACACTAACTAAAAGAATAATGTTTCTATGGCTGTCTACATTGAATAAAGGATTATGGAGGTCCTTAGATAATCAGAGTCCAGACTTTAAACTTCTTAAAGTCATTGCACAGAACCGGCTGTGAGGTTTTCTCCTATATCAAAATATTATTACACTTGACAGTTGGATATTTGCAATCTGAACTACTTCAGTCCCAGACTCAATATTAAGGAAACCCAGGGGCAACCCCACCTATTTGCATGTCCCCCCATTCCTGTCAGCACTTCCAAAGCAGTTTCTGAGATCTGGCTTCCATTTAGAAAGGTTTCTACAATGCCCTAAGGTCCTGATGCCTAGTTCCCACCTTCACCCTCCTTTGCTGTTTTCATGGTCTTTAGCACACCACTCCAGACACAATGCACATTCACATCTATTCAGTTCTTAAAGTCTCACTTGGGGTCCTGACCCACTCACATACGTAGGTCTAGGCTGTGAAGGAATTCTCCTCTGAAGGGAAATGGGATTGAGGGCCCAGATGCCTAATGTTGTGCTCTTCTCATGACCAAATCCATGTGCACCATGGAGCAAACAGATCTGAAGGGCCCAAGAGACCAGGAGATCATTCTCTACACCATCGCCTGTTTCCACTGTGTCTCTCACACCTCCCTGGTGAGAGTCTCAATGCCATTTTAATCATATGTTGCAACAGTGGTAATGGTAAGGTATTCCTTTGATGCCAGTCTATCTTATATCTCAGCAAAGAAGATTCTAAGTGGGGTCCTGGGCATCTATCCAAGGCTCAAAACATATGCACTGCCCAGTCATTCACCAGTCCCAATGTCCATCAGTCCATCCCTCTGTTCATAGCTGTCAGCCTTGCTTCTGAGCCACACCCCTGCCTGCTGAACACCTGTGTTTCTTCTGCCTTCTGTGTAAGAGGGGGCTTAGAATGCTGTGTCCATCCTCCTTCAAGACATAAGTGGTTTTGTGAGAAACAGCCAATTTCCAGGGCAGTGTTGGCTCTGGAGATGCAGTGGTGAGTATGGCAGACGCTTAATAACCTGGTATGGGGTGATCCCAGTCTGTACTCACAGATCCTTGGGCATTGTCCTCGGAGCCCCTTGGGATGAAGCTTAGGTGAAAAGTCAATATAAGGAAATTGGAAAAAGTAGGGGAGAGTTTTATCAAGGAGAGACGAGAGAAGGGGTTGATACAGAAGAGGGAGGGAGGAGGGAAAAGAATACTAAGGATGTTTGGAGAGCCATAAGAACTGTCTTGGTTAGGATTTCTATTGCTGCAGTGAAACACCATGACCAGAAACAAAGTTGGGGAGGAAAGAGTTTGTTTGGTTTACACTTCCATAGTGCTGTTCACCGTCGAAGGAAATCAAGACAGGAACTCAAATAAGGCAAGAACCTGGAAGCAGGAACTGATGCAGAGACCATGAGGGGTGCTGGTTACTGACTTGCTTTCCATGGCTTGCTTTCTTATAGAACCCAGGACTACTAGCCCAAGGATGGCACTACCCACAATGGGTTAGGCCCTATCCCATCAGTCATTAAGAAAATGCCTTTCTGGGTGTTGTTGTTGCATGCCTTTAATCCCAGCATTCAGGATGCAGAGGCAGGTGGATCTCTGTGGTCTACCGAGCAAGTTCTAGAAGAGGCTCCAAGGACACACAGAGGAACCTTGTCTCAAAAACAGAGAGAAAATGCCTTACAGCCAGACCTTATAGAAGCATTTTCTTAATCAAAGGCACCTTCTTTCCGATAACTCTAGTTTGTATGGCAAGTTGACATAAGATTAGCCAGCATAAGGACCCATATTATATTTTACTTACATAAAATTACATATAATATGCGTAAGTGTACATGTATACATTCACACATATAGTTTAAATGAAGTTATATCACCTGAGCTGATAGTGTTTGCCTCAAGAGCCATATACTCTCTAACAAAAAAACTCAGTGCCAGGCATGTGAATCTTCCTTTTGAATTGTTGATCAGGGGTGTCCAAGAGACTCCTAAAACAGTGTTGGTTATTTCTGTTGTTCTTAGTTGCTCCCAGATCTTGAAAGTAACTAAGATACCATGTGCTTTGGACACAGGACTCAATGGATCTAAGCTGGCTCTAACTAGAAAGGTTCCTCCTTAAGAACTAGGTATGGGAGTAGTGGAAGGTGCTCTGCAAGCTGACAAGGGAGGGAAGCAACCAATAGTCCTACCCAGCTGTGACACCTTATGAACCACAACAATGACCATCATAACAATATATCCCTAAAGGTGAAATAGTGGCACTTACATCCTGGAAGTAACCAACATCTGTCTAATTAGATTTAAAGCCTGTACAACAGGAGGAAATCATGCTTGGTACTGGAAATCTAACCAACTGCCCAGAGCTAGTGAGGTCACAGATCTTAGAGGAGAACCTACTCTTAGTAAACCAGAATAATTCCTGACTGCATTCTAAATACTTATCCTCATACCCACCGGTAAGTATATCTCTCATCCCTCATCAAAGAAGCCTCTTTTTTTCTATGGACATAGGCCATTACAAAAAGCCACAATTGTTCAAAACACAGAGAACAAAGGATCATGGGGTGCCCAGCCCCAGTAGATACATCTACAACACAACTCCTAAACCTAAGCAAAAATATTGTAAGAGCCAGAGAATCAAGAAATATTCTGTGCATTGTGTCTCCTAGAAATGACAAATACCTCAACAATATGGCTGTCTAAACAAGACCTGAACATGTAACAGATACCAATAGACAAGCTAACATGGAAAAGGGGGATCTCATGGGGCTTCAACCATAAAGGAAGAACTATAAGCAACTAAGGAATGCTGAGAGCAAGAGAAATAGTCTTTCTCAAGGTTGAGCCTCTGATTGGTTATACAGCACCAAGTGGTCAGCCTTGACATCCCATGCATGTGAGCAACACTAAAGGAACTCAACAGGCCATGTTCATGTATTTAGGCATTTGCACAATGTAACAATAATTATTAAAGAAAAGAGGCTTTGGGTCTGGAGGATGGCTCAGTGCGGTTAAGAGTGCTTACTGCTCTTCCAAAGGACCTGAGTTTAGTCTCCAGCACCCACATCAGGCAATTCACAACTGCCTGTAACTGCAGTTCTAGGGGATCCTATGCTATCATCCATCCCCCACCACAAGTGACACACAAACACATAAAAAATAAATATTTAACAAAAAGAAAGAAGAACAGGCGAAGAATATGAGAGGAAGCAATGGAGTACATAAGAGGAGTTGGGGAAAGGGAAAGGAAAGGGGGAAGTGATGTGATTATATCTTATTTAAGAAATTAAAGTCACTATAAAGGTAAGAATATTCAATTCTAGTATAAATATTACAACTTTCATTGTAGCAGCAATATTCTACTGGTATCATTTCACATGAGCATGGCCCATGGATAAAATTAGGAATTACCACAGAGGACAAAGGGAAGAAAGAGATTAAAGCCCCACCCCTCTACAAGAAATTACATACATCCATTGGTCTTAATGTAAAATATTTCATCCATAGTGAAATTATTCCCTGAAATAAAATTATTCCTTTAAAAAGGGATAATTAAGGACATACAGATATAGTCCCAGTCAAGAGAGTGACATCATAGATCCCAGCAAGTACACTGCTGAATCTTGGCTGCCTTGTCCACGCTGACAAAGCAGGGCTCCTCTACTAGGAAAGTTTGCTTCTGACAACCATTTTTCTTCCAAATTTGTATTTGTGTGGCCTTCCAGGTCCCCTGACATGTCCTGGAGAGGATATTGCACCTAAGACCATGTGGTCTTTCATCCTGCCTCTGAGCTGGTTATCACTGCTCCATCTCCAGCAGTGGTAGGACTTGAGCTGCCTGGTTACCTTCAGGAATCTATTGCTGTGACTCTCTACATTTGGACTACTAAGGAGACAGAGAAAAAGGAGAAGACTGCGACTGAGACTAAGGGCACTGTCCCTGGTATCGTAGATAGTTATGAGCGGGAGTGAAGCCCAGGAGACACAGCAGGGATGACTTCAACAGTTCAAGGAAGCATCTCTGTCAAAAATAAAAGTTTAAGAAATGTCTTGACTGTATAGGCAATTCAGCCAAATGAAGAATGATGGAAGTCCAGATTTAGGTGGTCTGTCTCCCGGAATGGTTAAAACCATTTTTATTCTTTTATTTCATCACAATTATTTCAACATGTCTTCAAGAATGTTAGAGCCTTTGGGACCAAGACCTCCTTCTCTCCTGATAAGTGTCATCTTTACCCCTCATCAAAGGAACTTCCCTTTGCCACAGAGACCACTACAGAAAGACACATCCAACCAATATGCATAATTGTGGAGCCCACTACAAGTAGATACATCTACAAAACATTCCTGCACCCAAGGCTCAGGGAACATTCTAGAAGAGCCAGAAAGATTGTAAGAGCCCAAGGACCAGGGTGTTAGCTGTGAGATTGTGTCTCCTAGTAACAACAGAAGCTACACCATCAAGTCTCCCCAACATGACTGCCCAAATGCAATGTAAACAAGGTGACACCAATGAACATGACACAATGGATAAAGAAAAGCCCAGGAGGCCTCAGCCCCACACAAAGGACTATAGGCAACTGAGGAAAGCTGGGAGCCAGAGAGGTGGCCAGTGCCAAGTGGTGGCCAGTGCCAGTCCTGAACACATACATACAAGCAACATTATACAGTCTCGGCATTTATATTTAAAAACATGTGTATGCAAATACATAGATGAACATAATAACAATTAGTTTTTTTAAAAGGCCATGAATTTGAAGGAGAGTAGGGGGTGTATAGGAGGGCTAGGAGAGAGAAATATTGTAATTAAATTATAATCTAAAATTTTAAATTTCCAAAGAAAATAACCTAGAATATGTTATGACCAGGTATGGCAATTTGCAAAACCATTTCAACAATGAGAAACGTATGAGTTTCTCTTGAAGATACTGCTATAGCCAGTCGCTACTTTAGAAATAGTTACATCTGAGCAGAAAACAAAAATAACTCAAGCTGGCCTCCTCTATTCCAGACATAATCACACTTATGACCACTTTGTCTAAGGGGAAACAGCCCTGAAACTCCCGAGTATAGGGAATACCAAGTGCATGACCCACACAACAGCAGGGAGTAGAGGTATGGTGGCTCTTTTCTTTAGTTCGCTGTCACTCAGAGGCAAGCAGGAGATAAAGCACCATCCAGTCCCTGGCCAGAGGAACCACTGTGAAGGCAGATGACAGCTTCTAATCCTCCTCTGCTCTGCTTGGGAATGTGAAATCAAGCCAACACTTGCACAGCTGTGAACAAGAGAGCAAGCAAAAGTGACTCCGTCAAATCAGTGCTTTTAATATCCAGCAGAAATCGACTAGGGGAAGGGCTGGAGAGGTGGCTCAGAGGTTAAAAGCACTGGCTGCTCTTTCCAGAGGTCCTGAGTTCATTTCCCAGCAACCACATGGTAACTGACAGCCATCTGTAATGAGATCTAGTGTCTTCTTCTGGCTGACGGGCATACATGAAGACATGTATATGTAATAAATAAAAACACTGTATACGTAATAAATAAAACAGTCTTTAAAAAACTGACCAGGGAGCCTTGCAGCAATCAGCTGGAGTCCTGATTATATAAAGCATTTTCTCCATGGATGAGTTTCCTGTCAGCTATTCTCACCACAGACATTTTTATACTGTGGAATAAACTAGAGTGAACTCTGTTGCAAGCCTTCTTTCTATCTGTTCTCAGTGGCAGAGTGGTTTTAAGGCCCTGGGCTGTTTGCTGCTTACCTTTCTCCTTGGCTCAGTATTAAAGTACCAGCATGCTCTAGAACAAAGATTTTTGAATGATCTTTGAAATAAATACAATTGAGCTACTACAAGGGAAGTCCTTCTCATGCCCAGTGTGCTTTCCACAAGCCTAAACAGCACCTAACAATTTACCAATATATTTTATGTTATGGCATGGGTGTTTTTCTTGAAATGTGTTTAAAATTTAGAGCTGTTTTTATAGAGTCATATTAAATATTTAAGTAGAGGTATTTTTTTAACCCAAATGTTTCTAACTTACACACATAACTGCAATCACTATCAAATCCACCACCAAAGTTAATCCTTTGGTATAATGCATAAACCTACATTGATATACCACTATCAAAGTGCATGGTTGACATCATGGCATGTTCAAATGTCATAACTTTGGGTTGAACAAAGACATATTTCAATATATGTATCCATCATTACAGTATCATGGAATTTCAACTACTCTTAAACTCCTGTTTTTTTTTTCTCTTTGCTCTTTTCGGGGTCCACCTAGCTCCCAAATAATCACATACAGAGACTTTTTTTTCTTATGAATGCCTGGCCTTAGCTTAGCTTGTTTCTTGTCAGCTTTTTAAAATTTAAATTATCTCATCAACCTTTTGACTCTGAGATTTTACCTTTCTCTATTTCTGTATTTCTTTTCTTTCCTTCTTATTCCATGTCTGGCTGTGTGGCTGGGTGGCTGGGTGGCTGGTCCCTTCTTTTCTCTATCCTTGATCTTTTTTCTCACAGATTTCTCATCCTATTTATTCTCTCTGCCTGCCAGCCCCACCTATCCTTTCTCCTGTCTTGCTATTGGCTGTTCAGCTCTGAATTAGACCAATCAGGTGTTTTAGAGAGGTAAAGTAACACACTTTCACAGGATTAAACAGATGCAGCATAAAAGAATGCAACACATCTCCGCATCACTAAACAATGCTCTACTGGATAAACAAATGTAGCACATTTTAAATTAATATTCTACCACTCCTGTGTCCTCCTCCTCTGCATGCCTCCATCTCTCTTGCCTTTGGCAACCACTGACACTTTTACTCTTGCTGTAGTTTGCCTTTTCCAGGGTGTTGTCACCAGACTCATAAAGTTTGTACCCTTTTCAGGTTAGCTTCTTTTATCAGTAGTTCAAGTTAAGGAGCTTCTTCTTTTTTTGGGGGGGACCTCTTCGCTGTAAGAAACCATCGTTATGGTTCATCTTCAGTATGAGGAGTACCCAGATCTTCTCAGGGAGTCAAGGCGACCGTCTCTCCCTAGCTGGCAGCGGATGCCTGCTTGTCTCAGTCCTGGGAGTTGGAAGTCACAGGCTGCACAATCGAGTGTACAATCAGAAAAGGGAGAGATCTCAAGTCACAGCAGTCATTAGTAAAGGCTTCACATCCTGAACCAGAATGAGGAATTTGGAAGCAGGACTATACTAGAAGAGCATGTTGGTAATAACTCTCTGGAGTGCCAGTCTATGAGAAACAGAGGACTGAAATTTCTCCCAATCAGGAACTTCAAAACTGCTGTCCTGCACAGAATCAGCATGCCAGCCACTTTTCCCTTTTCTCTGTGCTGGGATCCACTCTGCTAAGCAGAATGTAAAAAATGGTTTCTCTTTTGCTAGTCTCTTGGACTTGTTATTACAGTTGAGAGTCTTGTTTCTCACATTTAGTTCATTTCCTTTTAATGCTAAATAAAACCTCACACTCTGGAAGTTCCAGGGTTTATTGCTCTGCTACCTAGTCCAGGAAACTTGGCTGCTCCCAAGTTTCACAATTATGAATGAAGTTGCTATGAACAGTAAGGTGAAGGTTTTGTGTGTACCTAATTTTAAAAAATACTAAGAAACTCGATTGTTAGATCATATGGTATGAGTAAATTTAATTTTGTGAAAAATAGCTATACTACCCTCAAAGGTGGCATGTAGTATCTGTAATGAATAAGAGCTCCTCTTTTCCCATATTTTTGCCAGTGGTTTGTATTCTGAGCATTCTAAGAGGTATGCAGTGGTTTCTCATTGATCATTTAAATGCCATTCCCCCTAAAGGGGATATGGTGTGGAGTTACTCCTCACCTGCCTATTTCCATTCAAAAATTGACACTTCCTCCCCTTCTCCCATTCCCCTCCCGCTGGCCCACTAAACCTCCTCCCTCCCCCTCCATTGTTAAGAGAGGACAGGGTACCCTGCCCTGTGGGAAGTCCAAGCCCCCCCCCATCCTGGCCTAGGAAGGTGTGCATGGAAGTAAACTAGGGTCCCCAAAAGCCAATACATGCCGAATAGACAGGTCCCAGTGCCACTATCGATGGCCTCTCAGTCCGTCCCAATTGGCAGCCACATTCAGAGAGTTCAGCTTGATCACATGCTTGCTCAGTCCCGGTCCAGCTGGACTTGGGGAGCTCCCACCAGATCAGGCACACTGTCTCAGTGGGTGGACCAACCCCTCGTGGTCCTGACTTCCTTGCTCATCTTCTCCCACCTTCTGCTCTTCAACTGGACCTTGGGATCTCAGTCCATTACTCTGATGTGGATGTGGGTCTCTGTCTATATCTCCATCCATCGGAAGTAATTTCAATGGTGATGATAAAGATATTCATTAGTGTGACTATGGGACAAGGCCAGTCCAGGCCTCTCCTCCACTGCCCAAGGACCTAGCAGGGGACATCCCCGTGGACACCTGGGATACCATCTGGCCAAGTCTCTTGCTAACCCTAAAATGGCTACCTTAGTGTAGATATCTTCTTCCCTGCTCCAATATCTGGCATTCCCCAGTCTCCACCCTCCCACACCCCCAAGCTCTCCCCAGTCCTTCCCTTCTCCCTTCTCCTTCCCCCTCTCCCCTTCCCTCAACCCAATCCTCATCCCAAGCCCCACCTCCGTGCTCCCAACTTTTGCTCTGCTATATATGTTTTTCTTTGGGTTCACCTTGCTATTTGGCTTCTCTAGGCTTGTGAACTATAGGCTTAATGTCCTTTGTTTATGGCTAGAGTCCACTAATGAGTGAGTACATAACATATTCATCTCTTTGGGTCTGGGATATCTCACTAAGGATAGTGTTCCATCCATTTGCATGCAAAATTCAAGATGTCATTGATTTTTACTGCTGAGTAGTATTCTAATGTGTATATAATCCACACTTTCTTTATCCATTCTTCCATTGAGGGGCACCTAGGTTGTTTCTGGGTTCTGGCTATTACAAATAATGCTGCTATGAACATAGTTGCACAAATACTTTTGTAGCATGATTGGGCATCTCTTGTGTATATTCCCAAGAGTGGTATTGCTGGATCCTGAGGTAGGTTGATTCCCAATTTCCTGAGAAACCGCCACAATGATTTCCAAAGTGGTTGCACAAGTTTACATTCCCACCAGCAATGGATGAGAGTTCCCCTTACTCCACATCCTCTCCAGCATAGGCAATCGTTGGTGTTTTTGATTTTAGCCATTCTGAAAGGTGTAAGATGGTATCTCAAAGTTGTTTTGATTTGCATTTCCCTGATGGCTAAGGAAGTTGAACATGACCTTAATTATCTTTGGCCATTTGAACTTCTTCTGTTGAGAATTCTGTTCAGACCATTATCCTATTTTTTAATTGGGGTACTTAGAATTTTAATGTCTAGTTTCTTGAGTTCTATGTAAATTTGGAGATCAGACCTTTGTCTGATGTGGGGTTAGTGAAGATCTTCTCCCATTCAGTAGGATGCCTTTTTGTCTTTTGACTGTGTCTTTTGCTTTACAGAAGCTTCTCAGTTTCAGGAGGTTCCATTTATTCATTGTTGCTCTTATAGTCTGTGCCATTGGGGTTTTACCTAAGAAGTGGTCTCCTGTGCCCATGTATTGCAGGTTACTTCCCACTTTCTCTTCTATCAGGTTCAGTGTGGTCAGATTTATATTGAGGTCTTTAATCCATTTGGACTTGAGTTTTTATGCATGGTGATAGATAAGGATCTATTTTCATTCTCCTACAGGCTGACTTCCAGTTATGCAAGCACCATTTGTTAAAAATGCTTTCATTCTTTCATTGTATAATTTTAGCCTCTTTCTCAAATATGAGGTGTTCATAGGATATGGATTCAATTTCATTGGTCAACGTCTCTGATTTTATGCCAATACCAAGCTGTTTTCATTACTGTAGCTCTGTAATGGAGTTAGAAGTAAAGGATGGTAATGCCTCCGGCAATTCCTTTATTGTATAGGATTGTTTTGGCTATCCTAGGCTTTTTGTTTTTCCATATAAAGTTAGTTATTTTTCTCTCAAGGTCTATGAAGAGTTTTGTTGGGATTTTGATGGGGATTGCATTGAATCTATAGATTGCCTTTGGTAGAATTGCCATTTTTACTACATTGATCCTACCAATCCAGGAGCATGGGAGATCCTTCCATTTTCTGGTATCCGCTTCAATTTCTTTCTTTAAGGTCTTAAAGTTCTTGTCAAATAGATCTTTCACTTCCTTGGTTAATGTTACCCCAAGATACTTTATGTTATATGTGGCTATTGTGAAAGGTGATGTTTCTCTGATTTCCCTCTCTGTTTCTTTATCCTTTGTGTATAGGAGGGCTACTGATTTTTTTTGAGTTGATCTTGTATCTTGCCACTTCACGGAAGGTATTTATCAGCTGTAGAAGTTCTTTGGTAGAGTTTTTGGTGTCATTTATGTACACTATCATATCATCTGCAAATAACGAAAGTTTGGCTTCTTCTTTTCCAATTCGAATCCACATGCTCTCCTTATTTTCTCTCATAGCTATTGCTAGGACTTCAAGCACTACATTAAAGAGATATGGCGAGAGTGGACAGCCCTGTCTTGTTCCTGATGTTAGTGGAATTGCTTTGAGTTTCTCTCCATTTAATTTGATGTTAGCTGTCGGCTTGCTGTATATTGCTTTTATTATATTTAGATATTATCCTTGTATCCCTAATCTTTCCAAGACCTTTATCATAAAGGGGTGTTGAATTTTGTCAAATGCTTTTTCAGCATCTAATGAAATGATCATATGATTTTTTTCTTTCAGTTTATTTATATGATGGATTACATTGATTGATTTTTGTATGTTGAACCAGCCCTACTTCTCTGGTATGAAGCCTACTTGTTCATAATGGATGATTTTTTGGTTGTGTTCTTGGATTCGGTTTGCCAGTATTTTATTGAGAATTTTTGTATCAATGTTCATAAGTGAGATTGGTCTTTAATTCTCTTTCTTTGTTGTGTCTTTGTGTGGTTTTGGTATCAGTGAAATTGTAGCTTTATAAAAAGATTTTGGCAATGACCCTTCTGTTTCTACTATGTGAAACACATTAAGGAGTATAGGTATTAGCTCTTCTTGGAAGTTCTGGTAGAATTCTGCATTAAAACCATCTGGTCCTGGGCTTTTTTGGTTGGGAGGTTTTTGATGACAGCTTCTATTTCCTTGATAATTATAGGTCTATTTAAATTGTTCACCTGGTCTTGATTTAATTTCGGTATATGGTATTTATCTCCAAAACTTTCCATTTCTTGTACATTTTACAATTTTGTATCATACAGGCTTTTGTAGGAAGACCTAATGATTCTTTGAATTTCCTCAGTGTCTGTTGTTATGTCCCCTTTTTCATTTCTGATCTTGTTAATTTGAGTGTTCTCTCTCTGCCTTTTGATTAGTTTGGATAAAGATTTGTTGATCTTGTTGATTTTCTCAAGGAACCAGCTCTTTGTTTCATTGATTCTTTGATTGTTTTCTGTGTCTCTATTTTGTTGATGTCAGCCCTCAGTTTATGTGTTTCCCTTCTTTGAGTTGTGCTGGTGGAGGGTTGTTAGATGTCTGTGTTATTATGGGTGTTTTTTGCTTCCTTTAGTTGTGGTTTTCCTTCTAGTAATTTCTGTATGGCTGGGTTTGTGGCTATGTATTGCTTACATTTTTTTTTTATACTGGAATATCTTGTTTTCTCCATTGATGGTGAAAGAAAGCTTTGCTGGGTATAGTAGTCTGGGCTTGCATCCATGGTCTCTTAGTGTCTGTAGCACATCTGTCCAAGACCTGCTGGCTTTCATGGTTTCCATAGAGAAGTCAGGTGTAATTCTGATAGGTTTACCTTCATATGCTACTTGAACTTTTTCCTTTGCAGCTTTTAATATTCCTACTTCATTCTGTATGTTTTGTGTTTTGATTATTATATGTTGAGGGGATTTTTTTTTGATCCAGTCTATTCGGTATTTTGTATACTTCGTGTGCCTTCATAGAAATATCCTTCTTTAGGTTGGGAAAGTTTTCTTCTATAATATTATTGAATATATTTTCTAAGCCTTTGAGTTGTAATTCTTCTCCTTCTTCTACCCCTATTATTCTTAAGTTTGGTCTTTTCATATTGTCCCAGATTTCCTGGATGTTTTGTGTTAAGAATTTGTTGGATTTGTTGTTTTCTTTGATCAATGATTTTATTTTCTCTATTGTATCTTCAGCATCTGAGATTATTTCTTATATATCTTGTATTCTGTTGGTTATACTTGTTTCTGTAGTTCTTGTTCCTTTACCCAGATTTTCCATATTCAGCCATCCCTCAGTTTGTTGTTTTCTTCATTGCCTCAATTTCAGTTTTCAAGTCTTGAACTGTTTCCATTACCTGTTTGATTGCTTTTTCTTGGTTTTCTAGTGTAATTTTGAGGAATTTATTAATTTCTCCTAACTTTTTGTTAGTCTTCTCATCCATTTTTTAAAGGTGTTTTTCACATCCTCTCTAATGTTCTCTATCACTTTCATAATGTTACGTTTAAACGTATGTAAAGATTTCTTCTACTTCTTCTGTATTACGTTGTTCAAGTCTTCCTGTTGCATATTCCCTGGATCCTGGTGTTATCATGTTGCTTTTCAGGTTGTTGGAGGAATTCTTGCATTGGCACCTGCCTATCTCTTACTTTGAATGCGTTCAGGGGAGTCTCTGCAGCTTGGTCCGATTTATGTTGTGGCTAACTGTATACTTGGGGATTTTTCTTGTTCTGCCCTCTCTTAGGTCCCCTCAGCACTGGAGTTGGCTCTCAGATCCCCTCCTCCCTGAAGCAGGCTGTGGTGGTTGATCTAAGGACCCCCTCCGGATGGATCTGCTGGTACTGGATCAGGGCTACTTGCTGGTCAAGGACCTGGCAGATAAAAGTGCGGGCTTGGTATATGTCAGCTCCATGGAATAAAGAAACCCCTGCAGCCTTGTACTCACCACTTTGTCCCCAGAGCCTCAGCTCCAAAGCAGGTTGAGTTGCTCCCTAGGACCCCGCAGATGGAAAGGGGTGCTTGAGGGTAAGCTTGGGTGGGATAAGTACGAAAGCCAGTAGCCAGGGAGAAGCCCTGCTGAATGGCCAGAAAGTTTAGGGGATTGGAGGGTGCCTGTACTCCCTTCCCGGGGCGTCTGGGCGGCCAGGCAGGGACACACTTACCCCTCCGGATGGATCTGCTGGTACTGGATCAGGGCTACTTGCTGGCCAAGGACCTTGCAGACAAAAGGCTGGGCTTGGTATATACTGGCTCTGTGGAACAAAGAAACCCCTGCAGCCTTGCACTCACCATTTTGTCCCCAGAGCCTCAGCTCTGAAGCAGGCTGAGTTGGGAGATCCTAGGACCCCACAGATGGAAAGTTGTGCTTGGGGGTAAACTGGAGTGGGATAAGTAGGAAAGCCAGTAGCCAGGTAGAAGCCCCACTGAATTACCAGAAAGTTTAGGGGATTGGAGGATACCTGTACTCCCTTCCTGGGGAGGCTGGGCAGCTGGGCGGGGACACACTTACCCCTCCAGAATGGATCTGCTGGTACTTGTGTTTCTGTTCTTTCTGGTCTTTGATTCATTGTTTTGATTGGGGTTTACTGTTTTGTTTGTCTTGTTTTGTTTTTCGAGATGGGGTTTCTGTGTGTAGCCATGGCTGCCCTTGAACTTGCTCGGTAGCCCAGGCTGACCTTGAACACAGCCTCTGCCTCTTGAATGCTGGGATTAAAGGTGTGTGCCACAACCACCTGGCCAGGTTTACTCATTTGGTATGGCTTTATTTTAAATCCACTTGATAATTTTGTTCTTAATGTTGTTTTATTAGGTTCAGCTTTTACAATATTCTCCCAGGCTTTGCCATGATTTTCGTTCTTGTATTAGTGTCTTTCACTGCATTTTTAATTGAAAGTTGATTATACATCTGTTTAGTTAGAGTTTCTGTTGCTGTGATAAACACCATGGCCAAAAGCAACATGGGGAGGAGAGAGATTATTTCATCTTACAGTTCTTAGGTCACACTCTGTTTCTGAAGGAAGTCAGGACAGAAACTCAAAGATGGAACCTGGAGGCAGGAGCTAATACAGAGGCCATGGAGGAACATTGCTTACTGACTTGATTTGTATGACTTGCTCAGCCTGCTTTCTTATAGAACTCAGGACTACTAGCCCAGGGATGGCACCACCCACAATGGGCTGGGCCCTGCCACATCAATCACTAAGAAAATGCCCTACAGACTTACCTACTGGTCAGTTCAAGGAGGTATTTTCTTAATTGATAGTCCCTCTTCTCAGATGACTCCAGCTTATGTCAAGTTGGCATAAAATTAGCCAACACATCACACCAACTGTTATTGTTACAAATATAGCCTGCTGGGTCTGATTTTGTTGTTTCTCTTTCAAGGACGACCACTCTGAATTGGGCAGCCAGTAAGGGGACATAAGTATCCTTCCCATAGCAGTCAATAGCTTCTTGTAGTTCTTTGTTTAAGGGTCAGGTCTGGCAAAATTTCCCACTTCCTTGTTAACATGTCCATTGATGTTGCTGTTGCTCTGGTATTGCTGATGCAGCCATTTCTAGGAGAGACTATTTCACACTAGACTTTCTGGTACTCTGGCTAGCACAATTTTGCAGCCTTTCTTCCAGGATATTCTCTGAGCCATAGCTGCAGGAGTTTTGACTTAGATGACCCATTAGGGGCTAGGTTCCCTACCTTTCTTTGACTATATTTTTCCAGGTCTATTAATGTGTCTTTATCTTATTCCCACGACCTTGTTATCTCTCCATTTGCAGATACCCCATTGTCTTGACTATTGTAATTTGAATTGAAGCTTAGACTGTAATTACCAAATTTTCAGTTAGCTCTTCTTGTTTTACTTGTTATGTTGAAATACTGTGGTGCTTGAAAGTGTAACCCCTTCAACACTTTGTGGTGTGATGGCATGAAAGAGTTTCCTCAGGAGGAGCTGGACCACAGTGCAAAGGGTCTGGCCATACCAGGCCTAAAACAAATTAAAATATGACCCATTCCCATATCTGGACAAAGCAGTTTCAAGACAAAGAAAGAGAAAGAACCAAAAGACGTAAGCATCACAGGCTAGCCCCTGTCCCTGCTCTACAGGAGTCCTTTTGCACCTCCTTCCTTACCCACTCAAGACCATGTGCTCTGTACCCACTTCTAATGAGGCAATAGTGGGATAAAACTTCATGCTGGCAATTGACAGGCTTTTACAGCCAAAACGAACCATAATATGTTCTTAATATTACAGCTATCATGTATGCAGGCACTATTTTTTCAATCTGACCAAAATAGGCAAATAGTCAAATACAGTAACAGAATATATAATAAATAGGTATGCATATTGCTACTTCAATGTAAGTGTTTCAGGTAGGAGTTTATTTAAAAGCTTATATTTTATATACTATTCCTTTTATTTTATATGTAAATAAATGCAATTATTAAAAATAAGCAGAAACTTTTTGTGACATTAAGTAATTAATTGTGGAATGAATTGAATTATTGACCTGTGAAAAAATATAATTTTGAGTTCTTTCCAAAATGATACAGCAAATCATTTTCTTTCTCATGTTTATTATCTTAACATTCAAAATATGTATGATATTTTCTTCAAAATATAAATATACAAAGATTATGAACCTTACATATATTTTGTTAAAATATGATGCCATATTTCTTTGATTTCAGAAGACTAAAATATTGTCATGTGTTTGTTACATTTTACAGTAATACTTGGACAAAATGCTAGCCTCTTCAGAACACCTGTCTTTCCTTTTGGATGCCAATAAAATGGATTCCATTCAAGCTTCACAGTCATTTTTACCGTGGACGCTGTTTCCTGGTGTACCCTCACAACAAAAGGCTTGAGCACTATTGACACACAAAAAAGTTTCACAATGGCCCAGAATGGAGTTTAACAAAGGTTTGTTTATTTGAGGATAAACTCACAGAAAGAGTAGTGATCTACAGTCCTCTGTGTGTACTGGGAACCTGAACTGAATCCAGTAGCCAAGAGGCCTGTGCATGCTTGTTGTCTGCATTTATAGTACATGAGATCATGCCCAAAGTGGGATGGTATCCTAAAGACCATTGGTCGAAGGAGTTCCCACAGCACCCCTTGCTTTTGTATAAATAAGAGAGTCCTAAGCTTAATACAAAACTATATTCAATAAGAAAAAAATATCAAGTATAAAAATTAAAATTACAACCAGCATGTACAACATCAAGCAAGAAACATATGCTAAATGTTTCAATAGCTATCTTATCCTAAGAAGTCTAAGTCTTATATTAGAAATCACTTGGTTAAGTAATGATAGGACATTAACTAAGATTATCTAGTCTTCAACTCCATCAAAGAACTGAGAAGGTAAATAATATTACTTGAGTAAACAGGAAGTACAATCAAGCAACTTCCAAAGGTGCAAGAAATGACAGAGACAACCAGCTATGTGGGCAATCACCCAAAGTCTCATTTGCAATGTTGGGGCAACCAACTTTGACTAAGGCCTAGAGTATCTGACAGACATTTTCAGAGGCAGGAAAACTTGAAAAACTGTCTTATCCTGTCTTGGCAAGTTTTGGTAGTCTTTTTGCTTGTATTCTGCTTGTCTAGTCTGGACACCGTGCTTTTTTTGGGGGGTACTGAGTTTATCTAGTGGGTATTGGGGAGGGTATAAGGGTAAGGGAGTTATGGAGGAGAGAGAGAGAGAGAGAGAGAGAGAGAGAGAGAGAGAGAGAGAGAGGAAAGAAAGGGGAAGGGAGAAGGCAGAAGCTGCCTCTTCAGAAGGAAAAGGGACCAACATCGTGCTTTTTGTCAGTGGTCAAGGCAGGAGCAGTTCTTTGCCCAAAGGCCAGTTTTTCCAAGAAGAAAACAAGCTCCAAAGTGTCCTTGGTGCCCAACATTCTTTCAGGAATAGATTGGTGCTGGCAGGAGCAAGTGTGTCTCATGTCAACAGAATCCTATGTTATTTAAATGCCATATTCTACAGTTCTTTGAAGTGTTTGAAGATTAACTATCTATGCAGAATACAATCTTTGCATCTAAAGAACCTGATTAGGCTAACTATAAGTATGACAAATATGGATGACTATTGACCTGTAATTCTTAGTACCTATATAGCTTAAAGAGTAAGGCTTCATATCAAAAAATTAAATAAATAATCTTTAAACAAATGTACAGCAAATGAGGACAATGACCTCAAAATGTGAACAATGTGTAAGTATCTTGATCAGAGGTGGAAATGTATAGTACAGTATGATAAATATATGCAAAATTACATCAATATACAAAATATCTTAAGTATAGGTAGAAACACTCATGCATACAAGTTGACAAAATACTTTGCATAGGTACACAAATATTGTAAACAGAAATAGTAGCATATTCAATATAACAAATATAATTTGAATTTGTATCAATGTACAAGAATCTATACCAATACAAATTGCTTATAAATAATAGCTCACAAGTAATCTCACTATTACTCACTATTATTAGTAGTATAAGTTCAGACTAGTCTACCTATTATCCCACCCTGTCCATATCCCCTTTTTTTCAAGAGAGATCCCTGAACCTGTTTCATTTCTACTCCAAACCCCATACCAGTTATAACCCACGCCTAATAATGTCCCTAATCCTGAGGACAAACTTTGTTGGGAGAGGGGAATATCATTTTCTAGAGTTACTTCCAGCTATTATGGTAGCAATGTTATTTCTATGGGATCCTGTAAAAACTAAAATGATGGGTAAATTTCAAGATTACTGTCTGGTACAATTGCAGATAGTCTCTGAGTAGTTGTTAAGGTTTTTCTGAAGTTCTTATTTGAAGTTCTGGCCAGAATGTTGAAAAGAGTACACCATCTCAGCTAGCCAAGTTGTAATTTTCTTGAGTCATTTGTAACCTGAAACCCATCTTAAAGTGGTGCTACCAGCATAATGACATCATATCAAGCAGGTGGAATCGTTGTTGTGGGTCCCCATCTTCTTTCTAAAAACCTCAAACATTACTGCAGGAAAATTTATTGATCATTGTGGAAAACTTAACCATTATTCTTATAGACATATATTCAATGAAAAGTACCTTAGAGACAATAACAGGTATGGGGAGAAGTAAAATTTTTTGAAAGCAGAGTTTTGATAATAGTAGTTCCTAAATTTTATCTTTCTTCTGTCTGATACCAGGTGGCTCCTGATATAAGACAGAAACTCTGAATTTTTCTTTTAAAAATATACTTGGATTAGAGAAGGATTTAGATTTGTCCAACGCCAAAGCCAACTTTTATTTTCAATAAATGAAGACTACTATTATATGTGTGTCAATAAAATCTTACTTTGAAGAGGATATTGGTATCATAAGTCAGATTTCTCTTTGCTTGGTGATTTTTTTTTCTGGATAGCTATCTTTTCTTCGTTAAGCCTCTAGATGCCCAAGGTCTCCTGGCTTTTTGAAGATGAATATTTTCCTGCAAAGACAAGAACAGAACCCTGCCCCAATGCTTATAACTTGTAGGATTATCACCTCTGTGGATGAGCTGTCTTTTTCTTTCTCAAGAGTCTTCTCCTTTTCAAACAGAATCTTTATCAATTTCGATTGTAGCCATAGCTTTTCTTCTCCTGTGGAAACAAGAGCAAAACCCCTTCCCCAACATAGCACATCTCCTGCTTTCCATTCTTAGGTCAACACATCCTTGAAATACACCAGCTATTTTAATTCAGAAGTTTTTTCTATGTTTTATTCCAATGTCTCTCTGCTGCCTTTGTTCTTTTCTCATTAGCATTAAAGAAATTCAAGGTTAATAAAGCATTATGCAATATATTTCTGGGGGTATTTTCATCCCTTTATGTTTGTTTAACATATCCATTATAGTTTTATTTGATCTTTCTATAACTGCCTGACCTGTAGAATTGTCTGGTATACCTGTAATATGCTTCATATTATATTAAGAAAAAACTGTTTGATTTTCTTAAAGATATATTCTGAAATTTGTTGGCATACAAAAGAGTTTCACAATATTTATTTATTTGGGGATAAACTCACAGAAAAAGTAGTGATCTGCAGCCCTCAGCGTGCGCTGGGACCTGGAACTGAATCCAGCAGCCAAGAAGCCTGCTCACAGTTTTCATCTGTATTTATGGTACATGAGACTATGCCCAAAGTGGGCCAGTATCTTAAAGGCTATTGGCTGAAGTGTGGTACTGAGAATTCTACTAGGAAGCAGCATGAGCAGACTGCATGATTCCCAGCTCTCCAGTACTTTCCATCACATGGAACCCACAGGATTGTCCTGCTAGACCAGTTATTTGTCACTCATATTCCATCACATTCAAGGGCATTCAAATTGTGGAGCTGCCTATAAAGGGTGGAGGGGAACTAAGGAATCAATATACCCATAGCAATTAATCAGAGTGGACCATGAGTATTAAATGTTTGCTATGGCTCCTATTTTATTTAATGAAAATATTCATGGCTAACAAAAGAAAAATGTTAAAAGGCACCAATAGACACAACTGACATCCATGAAAATGGAGGACTGAGAAACGAAGTGACCACACAGCACCTTGTTAAGTTAATTCAGGAACACAGTTGATTCCTGGTCTGTACTGTTAGCAAATGCACCTCCTATTAAGTATTTTTCATGATTCTTCCTCTTCTATAATACATATCTGGGGAGGATGTCTCATGTGAAACCAACTGACCTATTCCTTCTCTTTCCACTGACTTGAACGCTACCTCCCTGGGAATTGCGGACATCCATGCAGCCCAGTAAAATAGCAGTGTTGCATAAACTATTTCTACAAGGTTCTTGTGTTGGTGTAATTGAAAAATTATCTAGGTGCATCATTTGTTACCTATGGACTGAAGAATTCCCTCAAAAGATTCTCAGCATCAAATCAAACAGTGACCATGAAGTTCTTTTTTTTCTTTTTTTTAAATTGATTTTTATTGAGCTCTGCAGTTTTCTCTGCTCCCCTCCCTACTTCTCCCCTCCCCTCCCCTCTTCAACCCTTCCTAAGGTCCCCATGCTCCCAATTTACTCAGGAGATCTAATCTACATGGGAAGTAGAAAAAGACAAGACCGTGAGGTTCTTTACAGTACACTTTGCTTAAAGAGCATCAGTTCACATAGACTCCTTGGCCCTCTTCTGTCCTGTCTCTGGAACTACAAGGAAGAAATCCCAGTAGGCAAACTGAGAGTGCTTACTGTAGGACAGCAGTCAGAGTCAGCATCCTTTCAGTAAACTCTGTCTTTCCCACAACAAACTCTTCCTCTCCAGTTCTCCATCTGCCATCTTCATATGCTTGGAAGTCCATTCATTTCCCAGGATCCTCTCCTGTGGGAACTCACCTTAAGATGGGTGTCTTAAGTCTCCTATCCCAGACTCAAGGAACCAGTGAGGAAGGATCCAGTCCTGAGAAACAGTGAACATCTCAGCAGACATTAAAGCCTTTGAGTGTGGTTCCTGAAAGCAACACAGCAATGACCTCAACTGCATGTACCACTTTACTTGAAATAGTGGCTTCTATTGAAAAGAGATAGAAGAAACACCCAAACGGGACAAGAGCATCATCTTGACTGGAGATATTTATTCCTTGGGAACAGGAACAGAGGCCTGTGCAAGACTTCAGGATTTTCTCAGCTGAGTCTGATGACACTCATTTCCAACTACAAAAAAGTGATTCTCATGGGTTTCTTCCAAAACATCCAAAGTTGTGTTTATCTACACCCTGAATTCTGCCTTAAAAAACTCAGGAAACATGAGAGCAAACCCACTCCTGGAAAATTCATCCTAGTGGTCCAAATCAGAAGGAGGAGTTCAGATAGGCTTTGTGTCATCACCTCACCCCCTCCCAAGCTCTCAGTCTAGTTTTTACACTTCCCCATTTTCTAGGCCTCAACATAGTCCTGACCTATCTAGTAGCATCTGGTTATTAGATAAAGGAACGGCCATGTATGAAGCACGAGGTAGCATCATGCACAGGATGCTGGTGTTTGTACAACAGTCTCTCACAGATGAACAGAGACACAAATAGAGTCAGGCAGGGGAGCAACAAGACAGCATTATCACACTGGTTCAGTGGTCCACACAGAAAGATGAAAAATGTCTAAGAGGAATGATAGCTGCACAAGGCTGTGGGTCTGTGCAAATGCCATTGCCCCCCCACTAGTGAAAACAGCTAAACTGAAACTTGTGTTTTCCATACTTTGCAACAATGGCAATTGTTTGACTTTAAACAGACAGGGAGACCAAATCTTTAATGGGATAAGATGTTGCCTAGAGAACGTGGATGGCACCATCCCCTTTTCAGCTAAAGGATTGATGAGGCTTCCTTTTCCCTGGAGCTTTCAGCTTTCTGGACCCAGGAAGAAGGTTCCGAGTGTAGCTGATATCACAGCCAGGCAGGGGCCCAGGTCTACCTTGCTCCTCTGTGATCATAACATAGAAACAGAAGTTGTGGGTGGCAGGGACCCAGAGACACTATCTAAGGAGAGGGCTGCACAGGAAAGGAAAGGCTGAGCAAAGACACAAGTAGAAAGGGCTCGCATGGCCCAGACCCTTGTCTGAATTCCTCCTACTTAGAGTCCAAGGCATGCATTACAGGACCTCAGTGATTTTTTTCATCCAACATGTGAATTTTTCATCATTACTTTGATGCTTTGATCCTGGCTCTTTCTCATTGCCTTCCGGACCTCTCACTCACATACATGCAGTATCCCATGCAAATGTGGGCCCCATTTGTCTCCCTTCTTTCAACTCCCAAAGTCCTCAGACAACTACACATTCATCGGGGAAATCCTCACAGCAGCAAACAAACTTCATTCCACAGACAGTGTTCAATCTTGTGCACATATTCTCCATCCCCTGGTCAGAACTGCAGTCACCTCTGAGAAAGGCCACAAGGAGCACTAGGGACACTCACAGTGTGGCTGCTTGACAATGTGACCTGGTCCCAGGAAGCCCTGAGATAATGGGGCTGTGCCCCAAGTGTGAGGCAGAACGCTAGCCAAAGAGCCTGTCCCAATCGCTCAAAAGTCGTTTAACTACCAGGAAAATGTGATAGCATTATCAAGATGTAAGAAATCAGAAGTGAGCATTGTGACAGAGCAGGCCTGATGCATCTAAATGATAATCAGCTGCTGCAGAGTAAAGTCCTAATCTAGCACCTTTAATATTTTATGTGTCTAAACTCATGGATTTTGAGTAGATATATAGTACCGTGCTACACAGATATTTAATAATTATTCCAACATCACTAAACATGTTCATCATTTGTAAATTAGGGGAGGAAGATTGAAGTAAATTAATGGAGGAACAATATAATGATAATCCCTTCTACATCCCTTAGGGAGAGGATGAAGATGAGAATATGTTTGACGATTCCAGCTTTGCTGTGACTGATGAAAAGTCAGCATGAGGAGTGCACACAGCTTACATTAGAGCTCTCCTTGTGTCTATAGTAGATGACAAGATTGCCTAGAAAAGCAATCTCAAATGTCAGGAGGACTCTGAGGTTCTAAGAAGAAATGCACTTGAATTTTACGTACATGTGCACATATGTACGTGCATATATATGCAAGCTGCAAGAGGAACTAGAACTGATTCCTCAGAGGAGACAGAGACAGAGAAAAGTTCTTTCTTAGAGAGAGAGAGAGACAGAGACAGAAAGACAGAGAGACAGAGAGAAGCAGCTGGATCCTCAGGGATAAAGAGACAGATATAGAGAAATTGGTTCTTCAGGGGAGAGAGAGAGAGACAGAGAGATAGAGAGAAGTACGTTCCTCAGGGATACAGAGAGAGATAGAGAAACTGGTTCCTCAGGGAGACAGACTGAGAGAGAAGCTCTTTACTTCATGGAAACAGAGAAGTGAGCAGCGCACTAGCTAGCTTTGCCCACATCACACTCTTTCCTGGGGACCAGACTGCCTGTCAGTGTAGAACAAGAGCAACTGGAGACACTCAGCAGGAACAGCACAGATCTGTTTCTGCTCTTCATCTCTCCTTTCCTGCCACTAACTACTTTGCTGATAAAATGATTTCAATATTTGAAATGTCAAGAAGATGAGGACATCAGTGTCTTTATAGAATACCCAGGATCCTGAATATTTCCCTGTCGAATCATTTCCACAAAGCTCCCCTCTTCTGTCATTTTCTTCTCTCCTGACAGTGTCTTCAACATCACACTAGTACTTCATCCAAGCTTTACTCTTCATCCCAGCCCACAGTAGTGTTCAAAGCCCTTGAGGTGTTAATAGGTGCTTCAGCTTTTTCCTAGGGTAGTATCTTAGAATCTCACTTTCAAATCCGGAACATAAGTCCTCATGCTCTTGAAAAAATGTTAAAATACGCTCCTCGTAGAGAGTCCTATGGGTTGTAGAGATGTTATTTTTAAAGGAGAAAATTACCTAATCACACATTCAAGGCACAGCAGTATCATACTGCAATTCCCTGTAGTAATGAGGAGCGGCTGCGTTCCTGGCGCCGGGCTAGCTTAACTCCCGAAATAATTACACGGAAACTGTATTTATTTAATTACTGCCTGGCCCATTAGTTCTAGCCTCTTATTGGCTAACTCTCACATCTTGATTAACCGATTTCTATTAATGTGTACTGCCACTGGACTGTGGCTTACCGGGAAAACTTCTAACCAGCGTCCATCTCAGGCAGGAGAAACATGGCTTCTGCCACACTACCTTCTTCCCAGCATTCTGTTCTGTCTCCTCCACCCACCTAAGGGCTTCCTTATCAAAAGGCCAAGGCAGTCTCTTTATTCAACCAATGAAAGCAATACAAATGCAGAAGAACCTCCTGCACCATTTCCCCTTTTTCTGTTTAAACAAAAAAGAAAGGCTTTCATTTTAACATAGTAAAATTAAATATAACAAAACAGTTACCAAGCAAGAATTACAGTTACAATATTTATATCTATTTTATCTTTTATCATAACAAAGGAAAACTATAACTATCCATTCTTCAACTCCATCAAAGACTCCAGAAGGATATAACATTACCTAAGTAAACAAGCAGTAAGCAACTTCCAAAACTCTAGAAATGACAGAGACATCTGTACAGTCACCCAAAGTTCTTCTGTACCATTGGGGCATCCATCTTCAGCCTACAGGCCCATAGTATTTAGCAGACACTTTCATGAAACAGGAAATTTTAAATACAGTTCAGTCACTTTCTTTTGTGTCTTGCAGAATGCCTCGCAGACTCCTTTATGAAACAGGAAACCCAAAGGATCATCTCACCTTTAGGCAAGTTCATCAGTCCTCTCTCTGAGGGTTCTTTGTGTCCAGTTTATGCAACAGTCCAGGAAAGAGCACTTTCTTGCCCAAATGGCTAACCAAACTCCATAAGGAGCCTCTTCGATGCCCATCTTCCTCTTGAAGTAGCTTGGTGCTGCCAGGAGCAGACGTGTCTCATTGTTATGAAAAGCACTAAGTTATTAAAACATTAAACGCCATATTCTGAGTTTTTGAAAGATATGAAGAATGCCTATCTGAAATATATCTATGCACATCTAGAAAATCTAACTAATGACTACAAACTTAAAAATTATAGAGATTATCTATTAACCTATATTTTTAATTATACATTCCATTTTTAAATGAACTACACAATCACAATACCTTAATCAAGATCAGAAATACATATATACATATAACAAAATTGACCTTAAACTTGTATCAATAAATCAAGATTTATACCAATGCAAATTATTCATATCTATATCATATCCCCCTTTAAAAGTAAAAGAACATTTATAAACAATATTTGGGAATATGGATGTAGTTTTGAAGGGGACTCCCTCTCTGCCCGATGTGGAAGGCCTCAGCAGGCTCTTCCTCCCTCCTCAGAGTCCAACATTCCTGTGGGGAATGTGGTCATGCTCACCAGCAACTGACTGCCAAAGTGCTTCCTGCACGTTCACCACACAGATGGGGCAAGAACTCGGATCTTAAATATCACACAGGAAATTCGTGGCCACCGTCCATGACTCTCTTTCTACACTAAAGGTTTAAAATATATGAGGCAACTACAGGTGGCAATTGAGAACTGGTCAGACCTCTGAGGAAGATGTTTCTGCTCCTGCTCCTCCTGGTGGCTGTCCTGCCATTCAGCACTGAAGGAGGTAAGCAACCATTTCCCTCCCTAGAGTCTGGCATGTGTCACCACTGACTCTTCCCTAGTGTGCCAGTCAGGCTCCGTCTCCTTGCTCAGCTCATCTGGGAAATCTGGGAAGCTTGCTGAGCCCAGCTCCAGCACTGGATAAAGAGGGCTCTGAAATTCCAGTGAACTACTTGTAATGGCTCCTGGTAAATGAGATCTCAGTCACATAAAATTGAGAAAGTGTAAAAATATCATAAGACTCGATTGGAAAGATACAGTTAAAAGTGAGTCTTGGAAGTTCCAGTTGGCCCTAACCTTAGAGTGGACAGCTTTATCCCAGGACTGCTATCTGGATTGACACTAGAAGTATTTATCTATTTCAGGTTTCAGGCCTCACCTTTGCCATGTTGCTGTTCTTTTAAACCATACAGGTCTGCCATGACAGTTCCACACAATGTAACAGAGACAGTAAAATATGGTTTTATCTGTGCTCTGCAGCTTGATGGAAACAGGCTGACATGGGATCCTCCTACCCTTCTCCCCATCTCACTATAATCCCTACTCCTCTGTGTTCTTCCTTCTAAGTGCTGAAGGCTATTTCAGTGCCCTAGGAAGACAAACTTATGCTGAGGTTCAGACTACATTAAGAACTCTCCTGCCAGCCTCTGGCCTAGCACATTTGAGGGGATTTCATGGTTCATACACCAATCTTGTTGTGTCTGAGCGGTGTACTATGCAACATGAATCAGAATGGAGAAATTGCAAGCAGAGTTCTCTATTGCAGTTGTGCATCATGCTAACCTAAGACAAAGCCCAGTACTTCACTGAGCAGGAAACCTGTTGTAGCATGAGACAGAGGAGCAACTGTACTTGGTTGGATGTATTCTAGATCTTCTGGACAGTGTATGCTGGATTCCTCCTTAACGGGTAACTTGAGGTTGAATTTGATTCAGGGAAGTCTTGGCTCCATCATTACTACAAAAAGAAATTGAAAACAAGGGGAAAAGTGACATCATATTGCAAGCCCTGCGTGATCACCCACAGAATCCAGGTACCCATTCTAGGTGTGTGACAGATGCTACAAAAGTTTCACCTCTCTATCCATGCCAAATCTACAACTTTCCTAGCATATAATGTCCCTTATGCTAGCCACCGGGTTTGTTAGTTTCCATGAACACACAGGTTCAGAACAAATTTTCTCTTCTAGGAAAAATCTTTTGGGGTACAGAAGCCAAACGCCACTCCCATCCCTACATGGCATTCTTAGAGATTGATGAAAGCGGATCACGCCCAAGGCAATGTGGTGGTTTCCTGGTGGGAAAAGACATTGTAATGACAGCAGCTCACTGTCATGGAAGGTAAGCAGAAGCAAGCAGGTGGTTTTATTTTGGAATGGGACTGACCAAATGAAAACAGATACAGGCTGTTCCTAAACATAGACCAAAGGTAATGATCACCCTCACTTTATCCTATTTGACCTTGACTGATTGTGGAACATGAGAAGGATCTGAGTGGCTGGGGAGATTTCTGAAGACCTAGGACACCATCTTCCCCATGAATTTCTTGCTGTTTGACTCAACCAGGCTCTGTTTTAGGCTGAGCCTTCCACCTTCATTTCAGAGACTGATTCGTTGCTCCTATGTTGTGCTTAATCCATTTCATTTTCAAGGAAAATAAATGTAACCTTGGGTGCTCACAATATCAAGGATCTGAATAACAACACTCAGCGCATCCCTGTTGTTAAAGCCATAATTCATAAGGGCTATAGCCATAAAAAAGTGGTCAATGACATCATGCTACTGAAGGTACAGTTTCAGTGACTATTTTTGGTGTACTCCACATGTTACTGATATATCAATCCTGTCTTCTGGGAGGCTGGTCTATGGTTGCAGGGCAATGGAATGGTGCTTTGAGGTCTTTGCAAGTGGGGAAGGTAAAGGCAACCCCATGCATAGTTAAGCTTGCTGAGAGGCCAGACCTGAACTATTCTTCTTCATCTTTCTGACCAGCTGAAACACAAAGCTGAACTCAATAATGCTGTGAAGACCATTGCCCTTCCAAAGAGCCAGGACTGGGTGAAACCTGGGCAGGTGTGCACAGTGGCAGGCTGGGGACCACTGGCCAATTGTACTCTACCTGACACACTCCAGGAAGTGGAGTTAGAAGTTCAAAAAAGTCAGAAGTGTCAAGAAATTTACAAAAACTACAATGACTCCATCCAGCTCTGTGTGGGAAATCCCAAGGAGAAGAAGGCTACAGCTGAGGTAAGGACATGGCCATCTTCAATTGTTTGCACAGGAGCAGTGCTATAATGCAGACACACAGCTCTGTCTTCTTCCACTGTACAAGTTCTGCTAGTCTAGAGTTTATGCAGGGATCAACCTACGAGGAGCTACCATTTTCCATCAGTCAATCTATGTCCTTTCACTATGGGAAAATAGGGGAGCTAGAGTCTAGTGAAACTGAAGAAAGGACACACAGGGCAGGGACACTCCAGTTAGTAAGTGACAGAGTTCATTGACCTCCATCCCATTCAGGACAGAGGTCAATGGATGGTACTTTACCTTTCTATATGATATACCAGGCATTAGAGAAAGTGGAGAAGATTGTGGAGAAAATGAGTCTGGCAAGAGGTAATGATATTTACTAAGACTTCCTATTTTTCTGTTCACAGAAAGATTCCGGAGGACCCTTTGTGTGTCACAGTGTGGTTCAGGGCATTGTAAGCCAACACCATTGTACTGGGGAACTTCCCGAGGTATTCACCAGAATCTCAAGCTTTATTCCTTGGATTCAGAAAGTGATGAAACTCCTTCAACAACCCTAGAAGATAAACCCTGTGTCTGGGCTGGTGTCCCACATCCTGGAGTACATCTATCCAAATCTTAATAAAGAAATCTGTCTTCACAAATGATCTCATTCTTTTCTGTGAATGCATATCTTAAGCATTTTTGCACCAATATTCTTCACTCTCCCCTTACCTCATGGTTGTTATCTTTAAGTACTTCTCACATATATATAGGCCAGTGCTGTCAGTCACAGCAAGTACAGACTTTGTCTAAGAAGGATGCATTCTTTCTTTCCAATTTCTTCTTCCAATTTAACAGACTCTGCCCTTTCCTCTAAGGAATTTCTATGGTTCTAGGAAGTCCACTGTTCTCTAAGGCTCCTCCCATGTCTCCAGATCCAGCACCTCAAGACCTCTCTAGCCAGCTCTCATCTCATCTCAGAACAGCAGCTACCTCTTTTTACCTTCTCCAAAGTGACTCAGTAGGTGACACATGACAGCTCCAACATCAGGTATTTTAACATAGGATCAAATGTTTTGTGCCTAGACCTATTAGTTCCACTACCACAGGGTGAGCTCAGCACTTGTCATATGTGTGAGTGTTTATGCGTGTGTGTGTGTATGTGTGTGTATCATGCTCCACAATGCTGGTGTCAGCTGAGTCATGAGCATCCACTGAGTATCTACTGTTATATTCATCTTGTACAAGTAGTCATAGGTGGCAGCCTGAAAACATTTTAAAAACAATTTCTCACATGTATGTATTCTCAGCTTATTGAACATTCTAAAATCCTCTCACCTCCCTAACATCCTTGTAACCTAAACTATTCTCACAAAGTTCTCTTTCATGTTCATTCCTATGTGTTTAGTTTTATGACCTCTGAGATTAACAAAGATCAGCTGTGTCATTGTGATTTTGAATCTCTCTATCTGAGCCTGGTAGTGGATACACACTAAAGACAGTGATTTCCTCCTCTCCCAGAATCTATCAATAGCCAATAATTCACAGGTATAGTGGGGCCCTGCAAACCCCTCCCCCTTCCTTGACTGATTGTTGATAGGGCTGGTCTTATGTGGGCACAGAGCTGGTAACTACAGTTGGTGTTAACTGATGATAGCAATAATTGCATCAAGTCTAGAGAAAGGAATTTTGCAGTCCATCACTCTATCTTCCAGATCTTATATCTTTCCCATGCCCTTTCCCATAATGTTTCCCGAGTCTTACAGGCAGTGTTACAAGTTACCGAATTACAGATGGACTCACAACCACCACTAATTTGTACATGTTGAGCAGCCATGATTCTCTACATTCACCACCATTCATGGTAAGGAGAGGAGTCTCTGATTAAGGCTGGGATCTACTTTTGTCTATGGGCAAAGCATAGGTATTTAGAAGGCAGTTTGTTGCTGTGTCGGTTTAGTGAACCATCAGAAATGCACCCCCACATGGGCCTACTGCCCCCTATAGGTTATTAGCTAGGCTTATAGCACCAGGCATGGGTCCCCTGTAGCCCACGGTGTGGGTCTTGAATCTTATCAGGGGAAGTTGGCTATCCTCAAAACAGTGAAGCTGCTACTGGATAGGTGCACACTTCTGATTTTCCACATGGTTTCTTTGTACTTCCTTTATCTCGGTTAACTCTTCCCTCCACACAAACTTACAGCTTCTATCCTCTGCCTCATTTCCAGTCTATAACTTTCCACTTCAATATTCACCTCCTTTACTACCTATGTTTTCCTATTTGTGAATGTAATTGGTCTCCATAAATTCATAGGGAGTGGCACTTTTAGGAGAAGTGGTCTTGTTAAAGGAAGCATTTCACTTTGGAGGCATCTTTGAGTTCTCCTTTGCTTAAGCTATGTTCAGTGTGACAAAACAAGCTTTGTTCTTGTTGCCTTTGGATCAAGATATAGAAATCTTGATCCTCTCTAGCACCATGCCTGCCTGCATGCCACCATGTTTCCTACCATGATGATAATGAACTAACCCTCATAAACTGTAAGCTATCCAGATTAATTATTTTTCTTTATATAAGTTTCTGAGGTTTTTCTTCACAGCAGCAGAAACTCTAACTAAGACAGAATTTGGTACCAGGAGTGGGGTATCATTGTCATACTTGACTATGCTTTTGTTTGGAGAAGTCTGGGCTTTGATACTTGAAGTTAGGAAAGCAGTGTTTAATGGGCATTACTAGTAGTAGCATGGAAGATTTGAACTGTATGGACCTGGCTCCAGGGGTTTCTAGAGGAATTTAGTATGTTGCCTAGATCAAGGACACCAGAGGAGGGCTCACACAATTAACTAACCTGGGCTCATAGGGGCTCACAGAGACTGAACAGGAAACTAGTGAGCTTGCATGGGACTGACCTAGGTACTCTGCATATATGTTACAGTTGTGGAGCTTGGTCCTTTTGTGGGACTCCTAACAGCAGGAACAGAGACTGTCTCTGAATCTTGTGCTGACTTTGGTAACCTATTTCTTATACTGGGTTGCCTTGCCTAGCCTTAAAGCAAGGCAAAATGCTTAGTCTTACTGCAAATTGATATACCATGTTTCATAGATATCCACAGGAGACCTGATCTTTTCTAAATAGAAGCAGAAGAAGAGTGGGAATGGGTGCAGAGAGGAGGTGGGGGGACTAGAAGGAGAGGAAGGAGTAGAAAGTATGATCCGGATGTAAAATCATCAATCAATAAATTATTAGACTTGAAAAAAAATGGATTCCAGTCAAACTTCACATTCAGTTTTTTACAGGCAGTTCCCTGGTATATCCTCACCCAAAAGGCTTTGAGCACATGGTACTGAGGATTCAACTATGAGGCGGTGGCAGTGGCAGCAGCAGCAGCAGCAGACTATTTGATTCCCAGGCCTCAGTTCCCAGGTCTCCAGTACTTCCCATCACATGGAACCTACAGGATTGTCCCGCTATGCCAGTTATTTATCATTTGGAGTCCACTCCACCACACCTAAGAACATTCAAATTGTGGAGATGCCTGTAAGGGTTAAAGACGAAAAGGGAATCAAGGTATATACCTTATACCATCTTATCTGAGAGGACTGGGTATTAAATATTTGCTATGGCTTTCCTTTAATTTCATGAAAATGTTCATGGCTAGTGAAAAAATGTTTAAAGCTTCAAATATACACCCACCTCCATGAAAATGGATGACCCAGAAAGGAAGTGACCACGATGCATCCTGTTAAATTAATTCAGGAACACAGTTGATTCCTGGTCTACACTCTTAGCTAATACTCCTCTATTTAAATATTTTTCATGATGTTTCCTTTGCTTGAATATGTATCTGGAGAGGATGTTTGATGTGAAACCAACTGAGCTATTCCTTTCTTTCCACTTACTTGAAACCTACCTTCCTGGGGACTATAGACATCTGTTAGCCCCCAAATATAGTGGCATTGGATAATATGTTTCTGCAAGGTTCCTGTGCTGATGTGTCTTTTTACTTGAATGAATATCTAGGACATGTCATCTCTCATCTCTGGACCAAAGAATTCCCCCAGAAGATTCTCAGCATCAAATCAAACAGTGTCCATTAGGTTATTTACAGGACACCTTGCACAAAAGAGCATCAGTTCACATAGACTCCTTGATCCTCTTCTGTCCCATCTCTGGAACTACAAGGAGGAAATCCCAGTAGGCAAACTGAGAGTGCTTACTGTAGGACAGCAGTCAGAGTCAGCATCCTTTCAGTAAACTCTGTCTTTCTCACAACAAACTCTTCCTCTCCAGTTCTCCATCTGCCATCTTCGCATGCTTGGAAGTCCATTCATTTCCCAGGATCCTCTCCTGTGGGAACTCACCTTAAGATGGGACCTCCTATCACAGTCTCAATCTGAGTCAGTTTGGCATTAGGAAGAAAACTAAACCAGTGAGGAGGATGCAATCCTCAGACACAGTGAGCAGCTCAGCAGACACTCAAGACTTTGAGTGAGGTTCCTGGAAGCAATGTAACAAATATGTCAGCTACATGTACTATTACTTGCAGTAGTGGGTTCTATAGAATAGAGGTAAAAGAAACACCCAAACCAGGCAATAATATCACCTTAACTGGGGGTGTTTGTTCTTTAGAAACAAGGACAAAGGCCTGTGGAAGACTTCAGACTTTTCTCAGATGAATCTGTTGACATCCATGTCCCACTCACAAAAATTCCCCACTAGCTTCTCAAAATTTTCTTCCAAAACATCAAAAATTGTGGTAACCCTGTAGTCTGCCTTAAAAAACTCCAGAGAATATGAAAGCAAACTCCCTCCGGGAAGAGACATCCTAGTGGTCTAGATCAGAATTCAGGTAGACTTTTCTGTCATCACCTTGTCCCCTCCCCCAGCTCTCACTCTGGTTTTAAAACTTTCCTCATTTTTCTGGAACTCAATGTAGCCCTGAAATATCTAATAATGCTTGGTGCCTGGTTATTAGATAAAGGAATGAGCATGTATGAAGCATGAGGTAGGATCATGCTCAAGATGCTGGTGTTTGTACAACAGTCTCTCAGAGATGAACAGAGACACAAATAGAGCCAGGGAAAGAGCAACAGGACAGCATTATCACACAGGCTCACTGTTGCCATACAGAAAGGTGAAAACATCTAAGAAGAGCATTGTTGATATATGTGCAAGGCTGTTGTGGGTCTACACATGCCATTGTGCTTCACTAGTGAAAACAGCTAAAATGATCAAACGTGTTTTCTACACTTTGCAACAATGGCAATTGTTTGACTTTAAACAATCTGGGAGAATATAAGAAGACCAAATGTCTATAAAATAAAATGTTGCCTAAAGATGTTGGGAGTCACCATCCTCTGTTAAGATAAAGGATTGATGAGGCTTCCTTTTCCCTGGAGCTCTCAGCTTTCTGGACCCAGGAAGAAGGTTCCGAGTGTAGCTGATATCACAGCCAGGCAGGGGCCCAGGTCTACCTTGCTCCTCTGTGATCATAACATAGAAACAGAAGTTGTGGGTGGCAGGGACCCAGAGACACTATCTAAGGAGAGGGCTGCACAGGAAAGGAAAGGCTGAGCAAAGACACAAGTAGAAAGGGCTCGCATGGCCCAGACCCTTGTCTGAATTCCTCCTACTTAGAGTCCAAGGTACGCATTACAGGACCTCAGTGATTTTTTTCATCAAACATGAGAGATTTTCATCATTATTTTGATGATTTGATCCTGGCTTTTTCTCATTGCCTTCCGGACCTCTCACTCACATACATGCAGTATCCCATGCAAATGTGGGCCCCATTTGTCTCCCTTCTTTCAACTCCCAAAGTCCTCAGACAACTACACATTCATCGGGGAAATCCTCACAGCAGCAAACAAACTTCATTCCACAGACAGTGTTCAATCTTGTGCACATATTCTCCATCCCCTGGTCAGAACCGCAGTCACCTCTGAGAAAGGCCACAAGGAGCACTAGGGACACTCACAGTGTGGCTGCTTGACAATGTGACCTGGTCCCAGGAAGCCCTGAGATAATGGGGCTGTGCCCCAAGTGTGAGGCAGAACGCTAGCCAAAGAGCCTGTCCCAATCGCTCAAAAGTCGTTTAACTACCAGGAAAATGTGATAGCATTATCAAGATGTAAGAAATCAGAAGTGAGCATTGTGACAGAGCAGGCCCGATGCATCTAAATGATAATCAGCTGCTGCAGAGTAAAGTCCTAATCTAGCACCTTTAATATTTTATGTGTCTAAACTCATGGATTTTGAGTAGATATATAGTACCGTACTACACAGATATTTAATAATTATTCCAACATCACTAAATGTGTTCATCATTTGTAAATTAGGGGGAAGAAGACTGAAGTAAATTATTGGAGGAACAATATAATGATAATCCCTTTCACATTCTTTAGGGAGAGGATGAAGATGAGAATATGTTTGACGATTCCAGCTTTGCTGTAACTGATGAAAAGTCAGCATGAGGAGTGCACACAGCTTACATTAGAGCTCTCCTTGTGTCTATAGTAGATGACAAGATTGCCTAGAAAAGCAACCTCAAATGGCAGGTGGACTCTGGGGTTCTAAGAGAAATGCACTTGCATTTTACATTCAAAGGTACATGCATATGCAAGCTGCAAGAGGAACTAGAGCTGATTCATCAGGGAGACAGAGACAGAGAGAGAAGCAGCTTCCTTAGGGATACAGAGAGAGATAGAAAACCTGGTTCCTCAGGGAGACAGACTGAGAGAGAAGCTCTTTACTTCATGGAAACAGAGAAGCGAGCAGCACACTAGCTTTGCCCACATCATGCTCTTTTTTGGGGGGAACCAGACTTCCTGTCAGTGTAGAACAAGAGCAACTGGAGACACTCAGCAGGAACAGCACAGATCTGTTTCTGCTCTTCATCTCTCCTTTCCTGCCACTAACTACTTTGCTGATAAAATGATTTCAATATTTGAAATGTCAAGAAGATGAGAACTCCAGTGTCCTTTTAGACTGCATTGGTCCCTTAATATTTGCCTGTGGAATCATTTCCATAAGGCTCCCCTCTTCTGTCATTTCTTCCTGACTGTGTCACCAACATCACACTAGCACTTCATCCAGGGTTTGCTATTCATCCCAGCTCACAGTAGTGTTCAAAGCTCATGAGATTTTCACAGGTGCTCCAGCTTTTCTTTGGGATTTCGTTTTAAAAGAGGACTTTCAAGTGTGGAACAGAAGTCCTCATGTTCCTCCAAAAAGCAGATAGAAATTAGCTCCTCCTAGAGTGTTTTATGGGATGTAGAGAGGTTATTTTTTAAAGGAGATAATTTCCTGATCACAAATGAAAGACACAAAGCCATCACAGTGCAGTTCTCTGATCACTGACATGAGAAGGGGACTCCCTCTCTGCCCGATGTGGAAGGCCTCAGCAGGCTCTTCCTCCCTCTTCAGAGTCCAACATTCCTGTGGGGAATGTGGTCATGCTCACCAGCAACTGACTGCCAAAGTGCTTCCTGCACGTTCACCACACAGATGGGGCAAGAACTCGGATCTTAAATATCACACAGGAAATTCGTGGCCACCGTCCATGACTCTCTTTCTACACAAAAGGTTTAAAAGGTGTGAGACAACAACAGGTGACCAGTGAGAACTGGTCAGACCTCTGAGGAAGATGTTTCTGCTCCTGCTCCTCCTGGTGGCTGTCCTGCCATTCAGCACTGAAGGAGGTAAGCAACCATTTCCCTCCCTAGAGTCTGGCATGTGTCACCTCTAACACTTCCGCAGTGTTCCTGCCAGGCTCTGTCTAAGGTCTACTTCTCACTTAGTTAACCTCAAATTTTGCTGAGCCCAGCTCCAGCACTGGATAAAGAGGGTTCTGAAATCACAGTGCACTACTTGTAATGGCACCTGGTGAGTGAGATCTCAGTCATATATAAGTGAGAAATTGTAAAAGTATCATAGTATTCCCTTGGAAAGATAACAGTTGAAAATGACGCCTGAAAGTTCTAGTTGGGCAAACCTCAGAGTGGCTGCTTTATCCTGGAGCTGCCACCTGGAGCGAGCTTCTGGCACAGCCATTTGAGGTTTTCTCATCGTTTATAGGACAATCTTGTTGTTTCTGAATGGTGTCGTTACTATGTTTCCTTAATCAGATGAGAGAAAAGGCAGCCAGAGTTTTCTACCCCACTAGTGTATCATGCTATCCTTAGGCAAAGCGGAGTACTTAAAGGAGGAGGACTCCAGGTGAAGCATGAGACAGAGGAGCAACTGAAGTTGGTTTATTGGTTGTATTTTAGATCTTCTGGACACTGTGTGCTGAATTCTTCCTTGATGGGTACTTGAGGTTGAATCTGACTCAGGGAGAAGTCTTGGCTCCATCATTACTACACGAAGAAATTGAAAACTAGTGAAAAAGTAGCATCATGCTTTAGGCCTGCATGATCATCCACAGAACCCTGGGACCCTTCCTATTTTAATTAATTAATTAATCAATTAATTGTTTACGTACTAATCCCAGTTCCCCTCCCTCCTCTTTTCCTTCTCTCCTTAACCCACCCCATTTCCCCATCTGCTCCTCAGAGATTTTAAGGCCTCCCCTAGGAAGTCAGGGACCCTTTCTTGGTGTGTGACAGATGCTACAAAAGGCTCTCTTCTCCATCCATGTCAAGTCGACAACTCACCTGGCATGCCTTTATGTCCTTTATGCTAGCCATATGTCACTTTATGCAACAGTTTTGTTGCACAGTTTACATGAGCACACAGGTTCAGAACAAATTTTCTCTTCTAGGAAAAATCTTTTGGGGAACAGAAGCCAAACGCCACTCCCATCCCTACATGGCATTCTTAGAGATTGATGAAAGCAGATCACATCGAAAGCAATGTGGTGGCTTCCTGGTGGAAAAAGACATTGTAATGACAGCAGCTCACTGTAATGGAAGGTAAGAGGAAGCAACCAGCTTTGTTGCCTGGGAATGACCAAATAACAACAGATACAGGTTGTCCCTAAACATAGACTAAAGGCAAAGATCAACCTCACTAATGTATTTGACTTAAACTTGTGGGATATGGGACCAGATGGTGTAGGTGAAGGATCCAAATGTCTGAGGGGTTTCCTGAACACCTAGGATACAATCTTCCCCATTATTTTCTTGATCTTTGACTCAGTCAAGCTTTGCCTTAGACTGAGCCCTCCACCTTCAATTTAGAGACTGATTGATTGCTCCTATTTTGTGCTTAATCCATTTTATTTTCAAGTGAAATAAATGTAACATTGGGTGCCCATAATATTAAGCAACGGAATAACACTCAGCGCATCCCTGTTGTTAAAGCTGTATGTCACAAGGGTTATAGTCGTGATACAAAGGTCAATGACATCATGCTACTGAAGGTACCATTTTACTGATTATTTTTGGTGCACTACCATAGATTACTAGGGTATGCATCCAGTCCTCTCTCTGGGTGGCTGGTCTATGGTCCCAGGCAATAGAATGGGTCTTTGGGGTCTTTGCAGGTGGGGAAGGTACAGGCAACCCCATGTGTGGTTTAAGTTTGCTAAGATGCCGGAAATGAACTATTCTTCTTCATTTTTCTGACCAGCTGAAACACAAAGCTGAACTCAGTAATGCTGTGAAGACCATTGCCCTTCCAAAGAGCCAGGACTGGGTGAAACCTGGGCAGGTCTGCACAGTGGCAGGCTGGGGACAACTGGCCAATTGTAGTCTACCTAACACACTCCAGGAAGTAAAGCTAGAAGTTCAAAATAGTCAAACGTGCCAAGTAATGTTCAGCAACTACAACAACTCCATCCAGCTCTGTGTGGGGAATCCCAAAGAGAAGAAGGCTACTGGTAAGGTAAGGACACAGCTGTCTTCAAATGTTTGCCCAGGGGCAGAGTTATAATGCAGACACACAGCCATGTCTTCTCCCACTGTACAACTCCTGATGGTCTAGGGTTATGTAGGGATCAGCCTGCAAGGATCTAACATTTTCCTTCAATCCTCTCTCCTTTCATTTTGGGAAAATAAGAGAACTAGAGTCTACTGAGACTGAAGAAAGGACACATTAGGCAGGGACACTCCAGTTAGTGAGTGACAGAGTTCATGAGCCTTCATCCCATTCAGGATAGAGGTCAATGGTGGCATTTTGTCTTTCCATCTGAAAACCCAGGCCTCAGTGGGAACAGAGAAAAATGGGGAGAAATGAGTCTGGCTGGAGGTGATAAGATGATTTTTACAAGGACTCCTCCTTTTTATGTCCACAGGGAGATTCCGGGGGACCTTTTGTATGTGACAATGTGGCGCAGGGTATTGTCAGTTATCAATTTTGTACCAAGAAACCTCCTCGGGTATTCACCAGAATCTCAAGCTTTATTCCTTGGATTCGGGAAACAATGAAACTCCTGCAACAATCCTAGAAGACAGCTCTGGGTCTGGGCTGGTGTCCAACATCCTGGGGTACATCTATTTGAATCTTAATAAAAAAAATCTGTCTTCATAAAAGTGCTGACATCATTTTCTTCTGTGAATTCATATCTTAACCACTTTTGTGCACCAACTTCTTCACCCTCCCCTTGTCTCATGGTTGCTGTCTTCAAATACTTCTCACTAAGCCTGCACATACCTGTGCGCCAACTCCATTCTTACAGCACATATATAGGCTAGTGCTGTCAGTCCTGAAGAGTACTGATTTAGTCTGAGAAGGATGCCTTCTTCATTTCCAAATTCTTCTTCAAATTTACCCAACTACAAAGGGAAGAAAAGTTCACAAGCCCTTCCCTCCCACTCTACCCATTCCCCTAAGAAATTTCTATGGTCCTAGGAAGTCCACTGTTCTCAGAGGCTCTTCCCAGGTCTCCTGGTCCAGTGCCCCAATGCCTCTTTACCCAGCTGTCATCTCATCTCAGAACTGCATTCACCTCTTTTTACCTTGCCCAAAGTGACTCAGGAGATGACCCATGAGAACTCCAGCACTCACATCAGGAACTTTAGCATAGGGCCAAATGTTGTGTGCCTAGACCTGTAGAGTCACTTCCACTGTATCAGGTCAGCTCAGCGCTTCTCCTCGGGATGTAATCTTGCCCCAGAGCCCTCATGTGAGCTGAGTCACAAACATCCACTGAATACAGTCTCATTCAGCTTGTGCTCCTAGTCATAGATGGCAGCCTGATAACTTTTAAAAACAACTTCTTTTTTTTTTTCAAGGCCTGCAAAGCATAGGACTTTTTGTTTTTACAACCTGTGCCTAAATTGGGTGTTCATGCAGTTATAATATGCTAGACAATCTGAAATTATTTGTACCTTAACCAAGTTACATATAGAATCATTTGACATTTTCCTTTTTTGTTGTTAGTACAGACCATTTATTTTCCATTTATTTTATTGTCTGTCTTTACCTTTCTTTTTTAAAATTTCTTTTCTTTTTTTTTAAATATTTATTTATTGTGTATACAATATTCTGTCTGCGTGTATGCCTGCAGGCCAGAAGAGGGCACCATACCTCATTACAGATGGTTGTAAGCCACCATGTGGTTGCTGGGAATTGAACTCAGGACCTTTGGAAGAGCAGGAAATGCTCTTAACCACTGAGCCATCTCTCCAGCCCTCTTTTCTTTTTTTTAAAGAAGGAAACATGCTATCTTTTTTTTTATTTTGTATACCAATCCCAGTTCCCACTACCTCCCCTCCTCCCATTCCCTCTCCCTACCCTCCCACTACAACCCCCATTCACTCCTCAGAGAGGGTAAGGTACATTGCTTTGGGGAAGGTCCAAGACCCTTCTTACTATATCTAGGCTGAACAAGGTATCCATCCAAAGAGAATAGGTTCCCAAAAAGCCAGTACAAGTAGGAATAAAACTTGGTGCCACTGCCAGTGGCCCCTCAGTCTGCCCCAGCCATTCAACTGTCAACCACATTCAGAGGGACTGACTTGGTCCTATGCTTGTTCCTTCCCAGTCAGGCTGGTGTTGGTGAGCTCCCATTAGTTCAGGGACTGTTTCAGTGGGTGTCCTCATCATGGTCTTGACCTCTTTGCTCTTATTCTCACTCCTACTCTTCCACTGGACTTTGGGAGCTCAGTGCAGTACTCTGCTGTGGGTCTCTGCCTCTGTTTCCATGAGTTGATGGATGAGGGTTCTATGGTGATGTTTAAGATATTCCTCAGTCTGGTTACAGGGCAAGGCCAGTTTGGGTACCCTCTTATCTATTGCTTAGGGTCTTAGCTGGGGTCATCCTTTTGGATTCCTGGGAATTTCTCTAGTGCCAGGTTTCTTCCTAACCCCATAATGGCAAGTGGACGGAACTAGAAAAAACCTTCCTGACTGAGGTAACCCAGACCAGAAAGATGAACATGGTTTGTACTCACTCATAAGTGGATACTAGCTGTAAAGCAAAGGATATTGAACCTTTAGTTCATGATCCTAGAGAAGCTAAGTAACAAGGTGAACCCTAAGAAAAACATACATAGATCCACCTGGGAAGGGGACATAGACAAGATCGCCTGATAAAATTGGGAGCATGGGGGTGGGGAGAGAAGGGAGGAAGTAAGGGAAAGAGAAGAGGAGAAGGGGAGGATGAAGGAGAACTTGAGGGAACAGGATAGTCGAGGTGGAGGAAGGACAGAGATGAGAGCAAGAAAAGAGATCTTTTGATTAAGAACAATTTCTTACATGTACTCTATGCTTATTGAACCCTCTTTAAATGTCTCACCTCCCTAACATCCCTGTCTACCCAAGGCTCTCTTCACAAATCTCTCTCTCATCTTCTTATTTATGTGTTTAGTTTTATGACCCCTGAGATTAACAATGACCATCTGTGTCATTGCAGGTTTGGAACAATTCATTGGAGCCTGGTAGACTCATCAGTGAATACACTCTAAAGATAGTGGTTTGCTCCTCTCCCAGAATCTATCAATAGCCTGTAGTTCAGAGATGATGAGTGGGGCCCTGTAAGCCCCTAACTCCTCCTTGACTGTTGATAGTGCTGGTCTCATGTGGGCCCAATCCTGGTAACTACAGTTGGTGTGAACTGATGATGGCAATAATTGTATCGAGTCTAGCGAAAGGTATTTTATAGCACGTCACCCTATCTCCCAGCTCTTACATACTTCCAATGCCCTCTTCCATAATGCTTCCTTAGCCTTAGTGAGAGTGGTATAAGAATTTTAACTAAGGGTGGACTCATAACAATCACTTGTGCATCTCGGGCAGCAATAATTATCTAAATTCAACCACCATTTGTGGTAAGGAGAGGCATCTCTGATTAAGGCCAGGAGCCCCTTTTCTCTATGGGGGAAAGCATAGGAATTTGGAAGTCAGTTTGCTGCTGTGGCAGTTCAGTTAACCATCAGAAAGGCAGTCCACTATGGGCCTACTGCATCCTTTGTAGGGTATTAGCCACGATTATAGCACCAGGTGTGGGTTTTCTGCAGCCCATGGTATGGGTCTTGAATCTGATCAGAGGTCAGTTAGGTACTCTCAAAATAATGAAGTTGCTATTGCACTGGGGGACACATCTGGTTTTCCACATAGTTTCTTTATACTTTATCTCAGTTAGTTCTTCCTTCCAACCCAAACCTATAGCTCCCATCCCCTGCCTCTCTTCCAGCCTAAAACTTTCAATATTCTCCTTCTTTAAGACCTATCCTTTACTATTTCTCCTCCTTTAAGATAAATTCTCCCCCTTAATTATTTCAGGTTTCCCTGGCTTCTACAGTCAATCCATGTTAGATATGCAAAACCAAACATCCACAGAGTTAGGCTCCTCATATGAGAAAGAACATACAGTTTTGGTCCTTTGAGGCCTGGGTTAGCTCACTCAGAAAAAATTCCAAATTCCATCCATTTTTCTACAAATTTCACTTTTCTTGTATGTACACCTTTATTGTCTATTCATCAGTTGACTGCTTCCATTTCCTAGTTCCTATCCATCAGTTAGACTGCTTCAATTTCCCAGTTACTGTAAGTAGGGCAAGGCAAGGCTTCGCATGACCAAGCATTATAACCACAGCTCATAAGAGTATAAAGTGGTTCATTGTGTCTAAGTACTCAAGAACATAAGCAAAGAAAATAAAGGGCTCTGAACGGTGTCTATATAAGGATGACTGGTATGTTGTGTTTGCAATGTGCTCTCCCCATTCTTTCTTCTCTCTCAACCACATTATATCATCTGTTCCTTATTAGAATAAATCCATGATGCCCTCCCTATTGTCTACACTAATGATGGCCGTCAGGCTCAATCAGTCTACCACCAGTTTTTGTAAATAAAATGGACACCCTCACACCCATATGTTTCACACACTACACATGCTTGTGCTTGTGCTACAGTGACAGAGGTGAGTCTTTTCACACATGTTGCATGGACATCAAAGCTGACAATAACACCTGGCTGTTTATAAGGACAGGTTCATGATACCTGAATAGGACCCCCAGCCTTTGTGTTGCTGTCCTGCCTCTGAGGATCAGCTTTGGAGGGTGGAGTAGGCACCTCATCATGGGATCCAGGACGCTCAGGATCTGGTCACAGATTCAACACCAGCAGAGAGCAGAGTCATGAGAATTTCTAATTAGGAAGATAAAGCTTGACCAGGCCTGCTCAGTGGTTTCCAGCCCTCCCTTTCTTCAACTTTGGAACTATAAAAGTAGGGACCAGGTAGGAACACACAAGAGGCTGAAGACAGACTGCACTAGTGGGAAAATGCAGGCCCTGCTCCTCCTGTTGGCTTTTGGAAGTAGAGCTAGTGTGTTTTATCTCTCTCCTTATCCTCTGATAGACAGGACCCTTTAAGTGCCATCCCGGGAAATTCTCTAAAGTAAAGTGAGAATGAAAAATTAACTCCCCTTCACACAATCTCATCAAAATACTATGTTCATAGCAGCATTATTTGTAATAGCCCAAACACGGAAATAGCCTAGATGCTCCTCAACTGAATAATGGATGAAGAAAATGTGGTACATTTACCATTTACACAATGGCATACTACATAGCAGTAAAAAAACGACAACTTGAAATCTGCAGGCAAACAGATGGATCTAGAAAAAAAACATATTGAGTGAGGTAACCCAGAGCCAGGAAGACAAATATAATATATACTCACTCATAAGTGGCTTTTTGACATAAAACAAAGAAAAACCAGCCTACAGCTCACAACTTCATAGAACCTAGACAACAAATAAACCCCTAGGAGAGACATATAAAGATCTACATAGGCAGGAGGAAAAGACAAGATCTCCTGAGTAAATTGGGAGGGTGGGGGTCAGGGGAGAATGTAGAACGGGAGAGGAGATGAAGTAAGGGAAACATAGAAAATGTATAACTCAATAAAAACAATAAAAAAATAAAAACACGAACAGAAATACTTGTTGTTTTGGTAGGCTGCTCTTTTCTGACCTTTTTTTTTAGTATTGAGGAAGAAAGGAGGAGGAAGTTAAAAGTTGTCTAAATGAACTGTCATCAGCAAAATGAATGACAATTATGGTCTGAAATGTAGGATGATGGTGGATGGGGGAGGGCTGGAGAGGAAGATCAACAGGGAGGAAAGATCAAAAGATGCCTGGAATGGCCTGAACCCATGGGAAGTGGGGTGGGATGGGGAGCAGTCACTCGGTTGTAGTCCCATTTCCTCTGCCAGCACTGTGTTGGGGTGTCTTGCAAGTTTGTGACTAGGTACTAGGGGTTCTTTGTTCCAGAAGAGAGTATTGGTGGTGTGGAGTCAAAACCACACTCCTGCCCTTTCATGGCCCATCTGGAGATCCTCACTGACAGAGGCTACAATCCCAGCTGTAGAGGGTTTCTCATAAGTGAAGAATTTGTGATGACGGCTGCACACTGTAAAGGAAGGTAGGTGACTTCTCTTTGTGTAGAGAAATGCATGAACCAGAGTCACAAAGGGGCAGGGCCCCAAGGAAAGTTCCCAGTCCTGTTCATCTCCAGACAGACTCCTACTTATAATGGGAAGGCAAAGGGAACACAAAGCCACTCATTGGACAATTTTCTTGTTCATCTCCATTTTCAGAGGACAGAGATTTGAGGAGGGTACCAGTCAGGACAAACTGATACTTTCCTCCTGTCCTGGTGTCACCAGAGCTCTCAGTTGTGGACTGGGGTATATAGTATAAGAGGCCATGCCCCAGTGGGTAGGTAACCACTAGTTGTAAGACTTCCTACAGCACCTCCCCCTTTTGTTTAAATAAGAGAGTTCTAGGCCTAATACAAAATTATATACAATAAGAACAAACATATTCAATAAATATCCTATCCTAACTTGTTTAAGTCTTGTATAATAAATAACTTGGCCAAGTCATGAGAGGAAAGTAACTACAACTATCTAGTCTTCAACCTCATTGAAGATACTAGAAGGGAAATAATATTAACCAGAAGTGCAATCAAGCAACTTCCAAAATGTGCAACAAATGACAGAGACAACTGGCTACCTGGGCAATCACCCAAAGTCTTATTTGCAACGTGAAACAGCCAACTTTGGCTAAGGCTTAGAATAACTGACAAATCATTTTCAGAGGCAGGGCATTTTTCAAAATCATCTTACCCTGTCTTGGCAAGATTTGACAGTCCTGCTTATCCATTTCTGGATACCATGCATCTTGTCAGTCGTTGAGGCATGGGCATTTCTTTGCCCAAAGGCCAGTTTTGCCAAGAAGAAAACAGACTCCAAGTGGAGTTGTCTTCAGTACTCAACATTTTCTTGGGAATAGATAGGTGCTGCCAAGACCAATTGTGTCTCACTTCAACAGAACCCTAACATCTAACCTTACAGCTCTTTGAAGTGTTTGAAGATTACCTATCTATGCAGAATATAATCTCTATGTATCTAAAGACTCTGATTAATCTAACTATAAGTATGACAAACATAGATGACTATTGATCTATAATTCTTAATACCTATGTAACTTAAAGACTAAAACTTCATATTAGAATATTATACAATAAACAACTGTGCAATAAATGAGGACAATAACCTCAAAATGTAAACAATGTATAAGTATCTTGATCAGAGGTAGAATTGTACATCATGATATGTTAAATATATATCAATATATAAAAGTGTTTTAAGCAGAGTTAGAAGCATGCATGCATACAATATCAATACAATTTAACTTTGTATAAGTATACAAGAATTTATACCAATGTAATTGTCTATAAATAATAACTCACAAGTATTCACTCTATTACTCACTATTATTATTAGTGTGAGTAAGCTCATACTAATCTATTATCCCATCGAATTTTCCTTTATTTAAAGCTGATGTAGTGCATGTGTCTGCTCTCTTTTTCTGGATTATATAGTACAAGAGGCCATGCTCCAGTGGGCAGGTTAACCACCAGCTATAAGACTTCCTACAGCAGGAGTGTAACTTAATAATAGAGCCCCTGTACCACATTCAAAGCCATGGGTTCAACCCAAATACTGGAAAGGGGTGCAATTCTCAGTGCTGCGATTTTCTGAGCTCGTTGCTTCTGGGAAGGCAGTGGTCCTGGAAGCTACATCTCAAGTACAATTGGGGTCTTAAGTGGCTCTGGCCTGGAATAGAGAAGGCCTGGTGTCCCTTGGCTCAGAATGAGTCCTCAGGAGAACAGCACTTTCAACAGAGAAATTACCATCACTCTTGGGGATCATGATGTAAGCATAACAGAATTTACACAGAAGAAGATAAAAGTCAAAAAACAAATCATTTACCCACATTACAACCTCAATGCCAAACTCCATGACATCATGTTGCTGAAGGTGTCGTTATTATTATTTTTTTTCCCTTTGAAATTCCCCCTTCTTTACTCTCCTCCTGACTCAGGCCTTCTAATTGCCTCTTTTTAAACACATTTTCTCAGAACCCACCCCTGAATTCCATGTCCTTACCACTCCAATGGGTAAGAACCCATATCCAAGACAGCATCTTTCTCTGGGTAACAATATCTTCTTTCCTTTCCCCCACAGCTTCAGAGGAAAGCTAAGCTGAGCCCTGCTGTGGCTAAAATTCCCCTGCCTAGTTCATGTGACTTTTTTAAACCTGGAAATATGTGCCTGGCAGCTGACTGGGGAGGAACTGGAGTGACAGAGCCCTTGTCAGCTAAACTGAGGAGGGTTATACTGCAATCTCAGGAATAGAGGCCTGAAGATACTACTCGAATTACAATGATGATGTCCAGGTCTGTGTGGGCAGTCCAGGAAACATAAGACCAGCATACAATGTGAGTACCCACCAACTTTCCTCCCCACATCAGGAGACAGTGTCAGAGAAGGAAGTGGGCCAAGCAGCTCTCCACGGCAGTGACTAACACTTGTGTCTTAGGCTCTTAGCGTTGTGGGAACTGCAATTCTCTTTCCAGGCTTCATTCTCATGTCCAAGACCTGCATTCAGCCTTCCCACAGAGTTCCAGAAGAGAAAAGAAGAGAGTGAAGTGAGACAGACTAAGAATTGGGTCAAGACAGAAGCAAAATTCAACCCCTAACTCATGGCTCACAGGGAGCCAGAATTCCTCACCTCACTCTGGGATTAGCTATGGTGCGGGGTTTGTAGTTGGGGAAAGGTGATTTCTGCTCACCTTTTCCTAAGCTACAGGGAGACTCCGGGGCCCTCACTGTGTGCTGGGATGGCCCATGGTATCATATCTTATGGATGTGGAGATGCAAAGTCCCCCACAGTCTTCACTCAAATTTTCCTATATGTGCCCTGGGTTAATGAAGTTATGAGATCATATAGCTGGTCCTGCAAGCTCTGCGGAACCCTGCTACACAGGCTGCTCCAATACTGAGTGGATCTAAGAGGTGAGTCAGCAGTGGCCCTGTGACTGGATAGCCAGACACCCGACTCCCTAGGACCTCCAAGTGGGAGAAAAACAAGGGGCCCCTCTCCAGCTCCCTTGGCTTTTCTAGCCACCAGCAGGGATTTTCCTAATAGCCCTCAACCTACCCTGCCCCCAACCGGCCTGTTCCCTGCGAGCTCAGTGGAATCCTGCTACACAGCCTGCTCAAATACTGAGTGGACCTAAGAGGTAAGTCAGCAGTGGCCCTGTGGCCGAACAGCCGAATGTCCCACTCCCTAGGTCCTCCACGTGGGAAAAAACCAGGGGCCCCTCCACATCTCCCTCAAGTTTTCCTGCTAGCCCTCAACCCACCACTCCCCCAACCTGCCTGTTACCTATGATCTCTGTGGGACCCTGCTACACAGCCTGCTCCAATACTGAGTGGACCTAAGAGCCACCAGCACTATGAAAGCAGTATTAAGAGGAAATTTCATAGCACTAAGTGCCCACATAAAGAAGATGGAGAAAGCTCACATTAGTGATCTAACAGCATACCTGAAAGCTCTAGAAAAAAAAAGAAGCAGACTCACCCAGGAGGAGTAGAAGACAGGAAATAATCAAATTGAGGGCTCAAATCAAAGAATCAATGAAACAAAAAGCTGGTTCTTTGAGAAAATCAACAAAATTGACAAGCCCTTATCCAAACTAATCAAAAGGCAGAGTGAGAACATCCAAATTAACAAAATCAGAAATGAAAAGGGGGACATAACAATGGACACTGAGGAAATTCAGAGAATCATTAGGTCCAACTACAAAAACATGTACTCCACAAGATTGGAAAATGTAAAAGAAATGGACAATTTTTTAGATAGATACCATATCCCAAAATTAAATCAAGACCAGGTGATCAATTTAAATAAATCTATAAGCCATGAAGAGATAGAAGCTGTCCATCAAAAACCTCCCAATCAAAAAAAAAAAAAAAAACCCAGGGCCTGATGGGTTTAGTACAAAATTCTACCAGAAATTTCAAAAAGAGCTAATACCTATACTCCTCAAAGTGTTCCACATAATAGAAACAGAAGGGTCATTGCCAAACTCTTTTTATGAGGCTACAGTTATCCTAATACCAAACCTACACAAAGACTCAACCAAGAAAGAGAATTACAGTACAATCTCACTCATGAACATGGATGCAAAAATTCTCAATAAAATACTGGCAAACCAAATCAAAGAACACATAAAAAAATCATCCATTATGATCAAGTAGGCTTCATCCTAGAGATGCAGGGCTGGTTCAACATATGAAAATCTATCAATGTAATCCATCATATAAATAAACTGAAAGAAAAAACACATATGATCATTTCATTAGATGCTAAAAATCATTTGAAAAATTTCAACACCCCTTCATGATACAGGTCTTGGAGAGAAGAGGGATAGAAGGATCATATCTAAATATAATAAAAGCAATATACAGCAAGCTGACAGCTAACATCAAATTAAATGGAGAGAAACTCAAAGCAATTTCACTAAAATCAGGAACAAGTCAAGGCTGTCCACTCTCTCCATATCTCTTCAATATAGTTCTTAAAGTTTTAGCAATAGCAATAAGACAACATAAGGAGATTCAAATTGGAAAGGAAGAAGTCAAACTTCTGTTATTTGCAGATGATATGATAGTGTACATAAGTGACCCCAAAAACTCTACCAAAGAACTCCTACAGCTGATTAATACCTTCAGTGACTTGGCAGGATATAAGATCAACTCAAAAAAATCAGTAGCCCTCATATACACAAAGGATAAAGATGCTGAGACTGAAATCAGAGAAACATCACCTTTCACAATAGCCACAAATAACAAAATATCTTGGGGTAATACTAACCAAGGAAGTGAAAGACCTATTTGACAAGAACTTTAAGTCTTTGAAGAAAGAAATTGAAGAAGATACCAGAAAATGGAAAGATCTCCCATATTCTTGGATAGAAAGAATCACCATAGTAAAAATGGCAATCCTACCAAAAGCAATCTATAGATTCAATGCAATCCCCATCAAAATCCCAACACAATTATTGACAGACCTTGAAAGAACAATAATCAACTTCATATGGAAAAACAAAAAACCCAGGATAACCAAAACAATCCTGTACAATAAAGGAACTTCTGGAGGCATTACCATCCCTGACATCAAACTCTATTACAGAGCTACAGTAATGAAAACAGCTTGGCATTGGCATTAAAATAGAGATGTTGACCAATGGAAACGAATTGAAGACCCAGATATTAATCCACACACCTATGAACACTTTATTTTTGACAAAGAAGCTAACAATATACAATGGAAAAAAGAAAGCATATTCAACAAATGGTGCTGGCATAACTGGATGTCAATCTGTAGAAGAATGAAAATAGATCCATATCTATCACCATGCACAAAACTCAAGTCCAAATGGATTAAAGACCTCAATATTAATCTGACCACACTGAACCTGATAGAAGAGAAAGTGGGAGGTAGTATCAATGCACGGCCACAGCAGACTACTTCCTATATATAGCCCCAGTAGCACAGACCCTGACAGCAACAATAAATAAATGGGACCTCCTCAGACTGAGATGCTTCTGTAAAGCAAAGGGCACAATCAATAAGACAAAAAGGCAGCCTACTTGAATGGGAAAAGTTCTTCACCAACCTTACATCAGACAAAAGACTGATCTCCAAAATATATAAAGGACTCAAGAAATTAGACCTTAAAATTCTAAATAACCCAATTTAAAAATGGTGTACTGAACTAAACAGAGAATTCTCAACAGAAGAATTTCAAATGGCCAAAAGTTACTTAAGGACATGTTCAACTTCTTTAGCTATCAGGGAAATGCAAATCAAAACAATTCTGAGATACCATCTGACACCTGTCAGAATGGCTAAGATCAAAAACCCTAATGATAGGTTATGCTGGAGAGGATGTGGAGTAAGGGGAACACTCATCCATTGCTGGTGGGAATGCAAACTTGTATAACCACTTTGGAAATCAGTGTGGCGGTTTCTCAGAAACCTGGGAATCAACCTACCTCAAGATCCAGCAATACCACTCTTGGAAATATACCCAAAAGATGCTCAATCATACTACAAAAGCATTTGTTCAACTATGTTCATAGCAGCAGTATTTGTAATAGCCAGAACCTGGAAACAACCTAGATGCCCCTCACCTGAAGAATGGATAAAGAAAGTGTGGCAGATCTACACATTATAGTACTACTCAGTGGTAAAAAAAAATTGACATTTTGAGTTTTGCATGCAAATTGATGGAATTAGAAAACGCTATCCTGAGTGAGGTAATCCAGACCCAAAAAATCAAATATGGTATGTACTCACTCATAAGTGGATACTAGCCATAAACAAAGGACACAAAGCCTATAATTCATGATCCTAAAGAAGCTAAGTAATAGTGTGAACCCAAAGAAAAACATATATAGACCCACCTTGAAATTGGAAACAGAAAAGATTGTTGGACAACGTTTGGGAGCATGGGGGCAGGGGAGAAGGGGAGGGTTGAGGAAAACTTGAGGGAATGGGATAGTTGAGATGGAGGAAGAACAGATATGAGAGCAAGGAAAGAGATATCTTGATTGAGGTAGCCTTTATGGGGTTAACAAGAAACCTGGCCCTAGAAAAATGACCAGCAGTCCACAAAGATGACCCCAGTTAAGACCCTAAGCAATAGAGGAGAAGGTGTCTGAACTGGCCTTACCCCGTAGTCAGACTGATGATTATCTTAAATATCACCATAGAACCTTCATCCAACAACAGATGGAAACAGAGACAAAGACCCACATCAGAGCACTGGACTGAGCTCCCAAGATCTAGTGGCAGAGTAGAAGGAGTGAGAGTATGAGCAAGCAAGTCAAGACCATGAGGAGTTCATTCACGGAGACAGGTTGCCTGAGCTAATGGTAGCTCACCAACTCCAACTGGTCTGGGAGTGAACTAGCATGCGAACAAACTAGTCCCTCTCAATGTGGTTGACAGCTGGGGCAGACTGAGGGACCACTGATATTGATACTGTGATTTGTCTCTACTGCATGTACTGGTTTCTTGGGATCCTATTCTCTTTGGATGTATACCTTGCTCAACCTAGATATAGTAGGGAGAGCCTTGGACTTTCCATAGGGTGGGGTGCATTGCCCTCTCTTATGATTGAAGGGGTTGGGGTGGAAGAATGTGTGGAGGGAGTGGGAGGAGGGGAGGGAGTTGGAATTTGGATTGGTAATTTTTTTAAAGTTATAAAATAAAATATAAAAGAAAGAAAGAAATTGGTTCTTCCAGAAAAAAAAGGAGAAAAAAAGATCATATAGCTGAAAAGCATTGCCAACCTGAGTCAGCATCTCCAAGTCAGACCTCTTCTGGTACCTCTTGGGATCTAAAATCCAGTCCCCAGCCTGTCCAAGCCTACCCTCAGCCTCTCCCAACCTTTTCTCAGCCTGTCTCCAGCCTGTCCCTACCCTTTCCCAAGCCTGTCCCCAGACTGTCTACAGTCTGTCCCAGTCTGCCCCCAGTTTGCTCCTAGCCAGTCCTCAGTCTGGCCTGAGCCTGTGCCCATCCTGTGCCCAGCCTGTCCCAGCCTACCCCTAAGAGGATCTCAGGGCAAGACAATTAAAGCTCTGGTTACTGAGTTTTCCCTGTAATGCACTGCAATAAAGATGTGACCTCAAGCAGCTATGAAACTCCACTCTGTCTGTGCTCTAAACTGAATCGGTTCCTCACCCAAACCTAGACCCTCTCTAAGCTAAATGAAGAATTGTATGTGGATACTCTCGGGCCAAGGTAGCAATCTTGACCACTGGTTTCCTGTCACAGGATGTGTGACTGTGGATTACTGAATGTTATCTCACATATACACATGTGTAGTGTGGGATTTCACATCCAGCACTGCTCTGCTGTTTCCTCCACTGTCCTTCCTTCTCCTCTTCTCTCTCCTTGTCCTCATCTCATCTCTCCACAAATCCTAATGCCTTGGCCACTGAAGCTCTGCTGCGCATCATAGCAAATTCCCATGTCTAGCTCAGAGACGGCTGTTGAGAGCTTGTATCCCCAACACCTGATCCACTGACACCATCCTCCTAGTATTACACCTGCAGCTAGAGGAGAGGCTGACCTCAGAAGTCCCTGGAAGGTATGTGTGGATGCAGCAGTCACAACAGGGGAGCACAAGCACTTTCTGGACCAAATGCCAGGTAGAACTAGCCATTGGTGGGATAAGGTCTTCAAGTGTGGATATGGCTCTAGAGCTGTTTCTGAGCCACCCAAATACAACTGTCATCTTCCTCAAAGATGACACCGTGACTTCTAGCCTTTCAGAAGAAGAATGCCTGAGTTATGTGCACTTCCAAGTGGCCTGCTCTGATCTAAGACATAAAGCTCCCATTGTCCTCAGTCAAGGGAAATAGTGCATTAGCCACAGGGTGCTGTGGAGTCTGAAATTGAGGAAACATTACATGAGGTCTATTATACCTCAGAGGGATCTGACATGATGGGCTTGACCATTGACTTCTGTGCCATGAGATATTGCTGGTAAACCCTGGCCAGGAAATGAGCACCTCTACCTTCCTCACTGCCCACCAATCCACACATGTGGGTTTCCTGTTTCATCACTGATCAATATCAGTATAGATTTCAAAGTACAAAGCTTACTATAAACTTTAAATCTATGAGAAAAAAGATCATGTGTAGATTAAGTGACCTGGAAGGATCTTTAAAAAAATTAAAGAATCTGTGTTGGATTATAGTTACAAGGATGACTTTGTTTGTTTGTTATTGTTCTTAACTCTTCTTTATAGTTGTATGGTAGGGTCTTTTTTTCATTTTGATTGAAATTGGTTTGGTTTGAGCATAGCCTCACTTCATAGCTCAGACTGACCTCTAATTCATAATCCTTCTGCCTCAGTCTCCCTAGCACTGGGTCCACAAGCAATCTCTATTACCCTTGGCTTTTGCAAAAGTCTCAAAGGATGAAAGAGAGAGCAGAGACAATAGCTATGGATTTTCTTATGAGATGTGAACACTTGGTAACCTGTAGCTAAGGCCACACTGTGTCTTTACCTTCATAGTCTAAGAACAACATGGACTTGGAACAACTCTTCTTCCCTGGTGCTAGGCAACTAAATGTGGGAAAGAGTGATTGCCTCACCCTGCAGCCTGGCTCACAGTAATAGTGTGGCAGATGGAAACTCCTAAGAGCTGGGCTGAGGTCACATTTGAAAATCTGAAAGGCTTCCAGAAAGGACACCACTACAGAACAAGTCACATCACATGGGCCCCTGGTGTTAAAGGAGGGGTTGGTGGTGGCCCAGAAGCTCCAGAATCAAGTACCTTATCACAACCACATTCACAGTTTTGGTGGACGTGGACAATAGTGAACTGTCTGATGATCCCTGGGAATGAGAGAACTACCACTGTCTCATGAGGTCAGCAAGGGAAACATGCAGATAAGTTTTTGCCTGTGGTGGCTGCTGTAGGAGTGATATGCAGACCAGTTTATTGAAACCTCTCTGTGTACCCTTAGCAACAGACACCCACTGAAGAGGTCAAAGCAAGCTCAGTCAACAGTACCTGAAGGATTCAACCAAGAAGAGGTCATCAGCTTCTCACCCTAACCTTTCAAAAATGGAAACAAAATCCAAGAGTCAGCAAAAAATGGTGAATCTTCAGACCAAAGTAAATGCAAGTGAGAAGCATTTGCAGGTGACCAAAGAATATTTATCTTCAGAGGAAAAAGAAACTAGCAGTGAGGAGAATCCAGTGTCTCATTATGTAGAACTAGAAAAAAAGAAGCCAGACTTGATGAATGTCCTCAAGCCAGTGTCATCATCTATCCCCATCTGTTCACTTATCAATCAAAGACATACTTTATCAATTATTTTGTAAATAAAACTTTTTTGTAGCTCTGAAAACATTTTTTTTAAGAAGGAAGGATGTTGGGGCATATTATTTTACACTGTGATATATGTCTTTGTCAAAGCATCTTCTGATTGGAAGAGATGAAAGGACAATATCTAGGCAGGAAGAGATTACATGGGACTCTTGGGACAGAGAAGACTCTGGGAAGAAGAAAGTCAGACTCACCAACCAGACTTAAGAAGGAAAGAAAAAATGCAACATTGAAGAAAGGTAATACCATGTGGCAGAACCTAGATTAATATAAATAGTACAATTTCAGTTATAAGAGCTAGTAGGACAAGCCTAAGCTAAGGCTGAGGTTTCACAATTAATAAGAAGTCTCCATGTCATTATTTGGGAGATGGCTAGAGGGACAGATTAAGACTTGCTACAGAAGTAATATAACTTTGTGTCATTTTTAAGCACAACCAAGTTTTGGGTTTTACTTCATTCAGTTCTATTTTATATAAGATCTTGCTATCAAGTCTAGGCCAGCCAGGGAAAAGTGCTATACTCTTGCCTCAGTCTTCCTAGTACTGAGATTGCACTGCATACTACTATGCCCAGGCTTTCATCCTATAATGCAAGCCACTAAATGCTATCTTGGAGTCACCTTTATGCACTGGATATATCTTGAACATCTATATTACATCTAGTGTTATATTACAAAATTATTTTCTAACAAACAAATCCTAAACTGGACATAGTAGTGTACAAACATTACCCTAGCACTTGAGAGTCAAAGACAGCAGGATTAGGATTCAAGGCTATGGTCTCAGTTACATGCAGAGTTCAAGGCCAATCTGGACAACATGAAAATGTATCTCAAAATGTAAAATGAGAGAAGAGGGAGTAGAGGGGAAAGGAAGAAGGAAGGAAGAAAAGAAAGGGCGGAAGACAGAAGTGCTGGAGGAACTGCTTGTTTGTCCTGGCTGCCCAGAACTGAAATAATCACACAGAAACTGTATTCATTAAATCACTGCTTGGCCCATTAGCTCTAGCATCTTATTGGCTAACTCTTACATCTTAATTTAACCTATTTTTATTAATCTGTGTATCACCACAAGGTCGTGGCCTACCAGCAAAGTTTCAGCATGTCTATCTCTGGCAGCGGATCATGGTGTCTCTGACTCCACCCTTTCTCCCAGCATTCAGTCCAGTCTTCTCCACCTACCTAAGTTCTGAGCTATCAATAGGCCAAGGCAGTTTCTTTATTCATTAATGGTAATCATAGCACACAGAGGGGACTTCAACATAAGAGGAGGAAAGAAAAAAGGAAGGAAGGAAGAAAGGAAGGAAGAAAGGAAGAAAGGAAGAAAATCAACTAATTCTGGATGGTAGTTGTCCCTGCCAAAGCTGGGTACACTTTATAACATGTTCTGTGTGATAGTCCAGTTTTATTAACAGCTTTATAGTGTTGTAGATAATTCATATTGTGAGTATATACTGTATAAAATATTATATTGTGACATGATCAAACCTTTTCAACAGTTTACTGTGGCTCATGTCTTTGAACACTAGGTCCTCAGATAATCATATCTTTCTTATCTTTTTTCCTGAAGAAACAAAAGAAGAAAATAAGGAAGGAAGGAGGGAATGGGGATGGAGGGCAGAAGAGAGGAAGAATGAAAGAAAGTAAGGAAGAAGGAAGGAAAGCACTTATTTTGCTCCATCACCCTCATTCTCATATTAAGGTGAGAACATGGTCTGTCACCTCATTTTAAGAAAGAAGTGATCAAAATCTCATCCAACTGTAAAACTTAGCAATCACAGCAATGACAGCCTGGCAAGACATTCACAGTGCTGCAATAATGGCATTTTTATCTTTGTAGTAAACATCAAGTGTTCAATTGGATTTAAGGCTTTCTCCATAGACAGAAACCCATGTCTGGTGCTGTAAAGCTAGAAGATAACCTACTACTATTTCCTTAAACAGATATAAGTTCTACTGTATTCTGTACACTTACGGTTAGATCCATAGTTAAGTGTGGCTTTCACCTCTCATCAAAAAAGCATAGTTGTGCAACCGATGGAGAGTGTTACAGAGACCCACAAGTGGGAAAACACAGAGAATAAGTTACTATGGGGTGCCCAGCCCCAAAGGATACATATACAATGTAATCTCTACAACTGAGGCTCATGAAACATCACAGAAGAAGGGGCAGAAAGACTGTAAGGCAGAGGACCAGGATGACTGCTGCAAATTAGTGTCTTTCTAGACACTAGACCAAGCTGTGCCTAGGACTTTCAGCAAAATGTTGCCTTAAAAAGAACGACATCGTGACACCAACATTGGACTTGCAAAGGTGGATGGGGAAGACTCATGAGACCTCAGCACTAGGTGAAGAGGGAGAACTTGTTTTCTCTGTGGACCAATGCCCTGATAAGTTCTCCAATTTGAAGTGGTTAGTGCTAAACATATACACATACCAATGACACTAAGTGGACTCAGTAGTATGTGCAAACACACACACACACACACACACACACACACACACCATCACCACCACCACCACCACCACCACCATCACTACCACCACCATCAAGAACAACAATAAGAACAACAATGCTGTAATTGCACAGGAACTCTGAAGCACAGGCTGTGACTGCACACAGTTGACCAAGAGGTGAGTAATCACCCACCCAGCTGGATACCTCACTCTCTAGGCTCTAGGTACTGGGGAAAAACCTAAGCCCCTCTCCCACCAGCCTCAGTTTCTCTAGCCAGCCAGTAAACAAGCTTCCTGTAAGTACATTGCTCCAATACCCCCACCCCATCCATCATACCCTGTAAATTACAAGTCCCGCTCTGCCCCCAAATCCTCCTATTATCCATGACCTCAGAGGAACAGACTGTGACTGCACACAGTGCACCAAGAGAGCAGACCAAGATATGGGACCAAGAGAGCATGCCAAGGGACCTTAGTGGCTCCCTGAGACACAGAAGACGAGGGTACAGAGCAGACTAAGTGAAGCTTCCGAAGACATAGCCAACTACTGCAAGGATTGAACCAAGAGGCAAAGACATTGCCGTCACCAATTGGAGGAAGAGATGGGTAGGTACCAATGCAAGAATTCAGTCAACAACCTAAAAAGTAAAATGGTAATACCAGAACCCAATGGTCATACAACAGGAAGACTTGATCAGCCTAACCCAGAAGAAGCAGAAGAAAACAATTTTAAATGTAACTTTATGAGGATAATGGAGACCTTTAAAGAGGAAATGAAAAATTACCTTAAAGAAATGGAGGTAAAGACAAACAAAAAAAATGGAAGAAGTCAATAAATCTCTGAAAGAAACCCAAGAAAACCAGGAAAAAGCAATGAAACAGGTGAAGGAAACAGTTCAAACAGTTCAAGACTTGAAAGCTGAAATAGAGGTAATAAAGAAAACACAAACTGAGAGAATTCTGCATATGAAAAATCTGAGTAAATGAATGGAGCTACAGGGCAAGCATACCCAACAGAAAAAAGTGATGGAAGAGAGAATCTCAGGTGTTGAAGATACTTTAGAGGAAATAGATTCATTGGTCAAAGACAATGTTAAATTCAACAAATTCTTAACACAAAACATCCAGGAAATCTGGAACACCATTAAAAGAGCAAGCCTAAGAATAATAGAGATAGAAGAAGAAAAAGAACTCCAGCTCAAATGCACATAAAATGTATTCAACAAAATCATAGAAGAAACCTTTCCCAACCTAAAGAAGGATATTTCTATGAAGGTACAAGAAGCTTACAGAACACCAAATATACTGGACTGAAATAAAAGATCCCCTCACCATATAATAATCAAAACACTGAACATACAGAATAAATAAAAAATATTAAGAGGTACACAGGAAAAAGGACAAGTAATACATAAAGGCAGACCTATCAGAATTACACCCGACTTCCCAATGGAAACCATGAAAGTCAGAAAGTCCTGGGAAGATGTGCTGCAGGCACTAAGAGACCATGGATACAAACCCAGACTACTATACCCAGCAAAGCTTTCAATCACTATTGATGGAGAAAACAAAATATTCCATGACAAAATCAGATTTGAACAATACATATCCACAAAGCCAGCCTTACAGAGAGGACTAGAATGAAAACTCCAGCCCTAGGAAGTTAGCTGCACCATCAAGAACACAGGCAACAGATGACCTCCCACCAGCAAACTGAAAAGATGGGAAACACAAAACACTACAACCAAAAAAATAACAGGAACTAACAATCACTGGTCATTAATATTTCCTAATCTCAATGGACTCAGTTCACCTATAAAAAGACAAGGCTAAGCTATGGATACAAAAGCAGGATCCGTCCTTCTGCTGTATACAAAAAACACACCTCAACCTCAAAGACAGAAATTACCTCAGAGTAAAGGGTTGGGAAAAGATTTTCCAATCAAATGGACCTAAGAAACAAGCGGGTATAGCTATCCTAATATATAACAAAATATACTTCACACTAAAATCAATAAGAAGAGATGAAGAAGGACACTTCAAAATCATCACAGGAAAAACTCCATCAAGATAAAGTCTCAATCCTAACATCTATGCCCAAATACAAGAGCATCCACATATGTGAAAGAAACATTAATAAAGCTTAAATTGCACATCAAACCCCACACACTAACAGTCAGAGATTTCAACACCCCACTTTTCAGGTCCCCAATTTTCAGGTCAAACAGACAGAAACTTAACAGAGAAATAAGACAACTAACAGATGTCATGACTCAAATGGATATAACAGATATCTATAGAATATTTTACCCAAACACCTCATGGAAGCTTCTCTAAAATTGGCCACATACTTTGTAACAAAGCAAGCCTCAACAGACACAAAAATTTCTCATATATTTGTTATAACTTCCTGCATTTTATTGACTCACAATGGTTTATTCAATAACAACATTAATTTCAGAAAGCCTACAAACTCATGGAAATTAAACTCAGTTGAATCGTCCCTGGACCAAGGAAGAAATAAATAAATTAAAGACTTCCTAGAATTCAATGAAAAAGAAGGCATAATGTATCCAAACCTATGGGACACTAGGAAGGCAGTGCTAAGAGGAAAGATCATAGCACTAAGTGGCTTGATAAAGAAAGTGGAGAAATCTCATAGCAGCAATTTAACAGCATACTTGAAAGCACTAGAACAAAAAGAAACAAACTCACTCAGGAGGAGTAGACAGAAGGAACTAAACAAATTGAGGGCTGAAATCAATAAAATAGAAAAAAGAAAACAATACAATGAATCAGTGAAACAAAAGCTGGTTCTTTGAGAAAATCAACAAAATAGACAAACCCTCATCCAAACTAATCGAAAGGCAGAGAGAGAATATCCAATTTTAACAAAATCAGAAGTGAAAAGGGGACATAACAGCAGAAACCAGGGAAATCCAGAGAATCATTGGGTCATACTACAAAATCCCGTACTCCACCAAATTGGAAAATGTAAAAGAAACAGATAATTTTCTGGATAAGTACCACATACCAAAATTAAATCAAGAACAGGTGAACAATGTAAATAGACCTATAAGCTGCAAAGAAATAGAAGCAGTCATCAGAAGGTTCCCAACCCCCAAAAGCCCAGGGGCAGATGGCTTCAGTGAAGAAGTCTACCATAACTTCAATGAAGAGTTAACAACTATACTCTTTAAATTGTTCCACACAATAGAAAAAGCAATGCCACTTTTGGGTATATATCCAAAGGATGCTCAATTGTACCACAAAGACATGTGCTCACCTATGTTCATAGCAGCATTATTTGTCATATCCAGAACTTGGAAATGACCTGAATGCCCCTAGACTGAAGAATGGATAAGGAAAATGGAGTACATTTACACAATGGAGTATTATACAGCAGAAAGAATAATGACATCTTGAAAATTGTGGACAAATGGATGGATCTAGTAAACATCATATTGATTCAGGTAACGCAGACCCAGAAAGACAAATATCACATGTACTCACTCATAAGTGGCTTTTAGACATAAAGGAAAGAAAAACCAGCCTATAATTCACAATCCCATAAAACCTAGACAACAATGAGGACCCTAAGAGAGACATACATGGAATTTAATCTACATGGGAAGTAGAAAAAGACAAGAACTCCTGAGTAAATTGCAAGCATGGGGATCATGGGAGAGAGTAGAAGGGGAGGGGAGAAGAAGGGAGGGGGAATGGAGAAAAGTATATAACTCAATAAAAACAATAAATAAGAAAAAGACAAGTTGACTAATGGAATTGAATCGAAGACCCAGATATTAATCCACACAACCTATGAACACCTAAGAACACCTTCTTCTTTGACAAAGAAGCTAAAATTACACAATGGAAAAAAAAAGCATCTTCAACAAATGGTGCTGGCATAACTGGATGTCACATGTTGAAGACTAAAAATAGATCCATATCTATCACCATGCACAAAACTCACTCAAGTCCAAATGGATTAAAGACCTCAATATAAATCTGACCACACTGAACCTGATAGAAGAGAAAGTGGGAAGAAGCCTTCAATGCATCAGTAAAGGAGACTACTTCCTAAAGACAACACTAGTAGCACAGACACTGAGAACAATTAATAAATGGGCTGTCCTGAAGCTGAGAAGCTTCTGAAAAGCAAAGAACACAGTCAATAAGACAAAAAGGCAGCCTACTGAAAAAAGATTTTCACCAACCCTACATCAAAAAGAGGACTGAATACCAACATATATTAAGAAATCAAGAAATTAGACATCAAAATACCAAATAACCCAATTTAAAATGAGGTCCAGATCTGAATAGATTATTCTCAACAGAAGAATCTCAAATGGCCAAAAGACACTTAAGGAAATATTCAATGTTCTTAGCCAGCAGGGAAATGCAAATCAAAACACCTCTGAGATACCATCTTATACTAGTCAGAATGGCTAATATCAAAAACACCAATGAAGCTTATGCTGGAGGGCATGCCGAGTAAGGGGAACACTCCTCCATTGCTGGCAGGAATGCAAGCTGTAAACCACTTCTGAAATCAGTATGGCGATTTCTCAGAAAATTGGGTATCAACCTACCTAAAGAGCTAGCAATACCACTCTTGGGCATATACCCAAAGGATGCTCAATCAAACTACAATGACATTTATTAAACTATGCTCATAGCAGCATTATTTGTAATAGCCAGAACCTGGAAACAACCTAGATGCCCCTCAACTGAAGAGTGAATGAAGAAAATATGGTACATCTACACAGTGGAGTACTATTCAGCAGTAAAAAACAATGACATCTTGAAATTTGCATGTAAGTGGATGGAACCAGAAAAAAAAAAAAAAAAAACTGTCCTGAGTTATCCTCTGAGGTTTATCCATTGATGAGTCAGCTCTTTTTTAGACCAATCAGAAGGAGCCTTAGTAGAGACATGTCTTCACAGCATACAAAAGGCTTATTCCACAACATTTTAGATTTATTTTCTACTTTGGGGTAAGAAGACTTCTTGCGTAGGTGTCTACAATTGTTTCTACCTGCTTCACTTCAAGTCCAATGAGCATGATGCCATCAGTGTAACATGATTGGTCTCTCTGCAATAGATGTTACTGCTCCTAAAGATGCATGTTGATGTTTTCCTCAAAGTGATAGCTGGAATGGATGCTTCATTTGCAGCAATAATAAAACTTACACTAAGAGTAACTAAAGCTGGTGTTGCCACCTGGAGAAGTTTACAATAATTCATTGTAGTTCTCCAAGATGCAAAAGGATCTGCTAGAAGGAGCTAAAGAAGGAATCACCTTTTCTTCTGTGTTCAATACATGTTATTTTACTGACCACTGGATAACTACTTGTATAACATTGCTTTGGTTGGCTTTTGGTAGGTAGAGGCAGATGTGGTGTTTTCCACTTGTCTCTAAGGTCACTTCCTGAATCAGGCCACCAGTATGAGGATAATGACAATTGGGAACTATTTCTCTCCTACCTCTGATCAGGAACTAGAGAGAAATATAGATTTCATTTGGGACCCAGTGAGTGAGCCATCTCAAAAGCCAATTCCCTAACTAGGGATTCACAGGATAATTTGGGCGGTGTTTTACAAAGTATTTTCCAGACAGATCCTGTCTGGAATAATAAACAATAATAAAAAATGATCTTCTATTTTTTCTATAATCCATATAATTCTGCTTAGACAGCCCCTTGTAGCTCTGAGGGAGCAGAGGAAGGAAATACAAGTTGGGTCCAGGACTTTTTTCAAGGGCACCCAGTCTCTAACATGCATGGAGAACTGATGTTCAGGCCCAATCCTGGGAACTAGTTGAGGCTCTGTATGGTAATCAATAACTCTTTTTTTCCCCAGATCTAGAATTTTTCTTCCAAGTTCTAAGACTCCAGAATGTCACTGCCAACTGTATAGTTGATTGAGACATATAGTCTTCACATCAGGACAAGTGCTTGTTTGAGATGCTACATTTATCTAATTATATGATGTTTTATTCTTTGAAAATTACTCAAAGTAAATTACCTTTATCTTAAAAAAATCCTCATCCTTATTTAGACAAAACACCATTTTCTTTGCCTCTGTTCTTGAGTACTTAGATACAATGAACTAATCACTTTAGACCCTTATGATCTGTGGTTATAATTCTTGGTCACGCAAAGCCTTATCTTTCAATGCAGATAACCATGTCTGACATTGGTTAAGTGGCAACAATACTCTGCATGCCATAAATAATCACTTCATGCATGCAGCTACTCCTCTTTTCATTTACAACAGCATCTGTGAGATCTTTAACTATGTCGAGACTGGGGAACAGGAAAGGCACCCTGTTCTTATGTTCAGTGAGGATCTCTATTCTGCAGGTTCCAATCCAGAGGGGAAGCATACATGAGTGTGGTAGCACACGTTTGTGGTGTAATGTATGTGAGCGGTGTACCATATATGAGTGATATAACACATCTGAGCTGTGCATAAAAGGTGAGCACTACAACATACCTAAGCAATGTAACACATATGAGCAGTGCTTCCCATGTGAATGGTTCAACATGCAGGAGAAGTGCAATATACATGAATGGTGTAACACACGTGAGCAACATAACATATGTGAGTGGTGCAACATATGTGAGCAGCATAACATATGTGTGCAGTGTAACACACGGGATCTGTTCTAAGGTCATAATTGATGAGCTGTAGACAGGTGAACTGACCCCCTCAGGGTCCTGCTGTTTGCTTGCTCTTGATTTGTTTTTGTAATCAAGCAAAGCAGGCTGGCACGAAGAACAGTTATTGGAATGGAGTTAAGTAGCTACTGAATTGAGATCAACTTTTGGTATTTAATGACTATGACATTTTGTCAAGGCTTGATTCCCTCATCTTTAAAATGGAAACAAGTTATACTCAGGGTGGATGGAATCTAAAGAAAGGTCAGAGCTGAGATGTAATGACATGTTGTTCCAAGATGCACAGCATTTCAGTTTGTAATCAAATAAGCAAGAATAAAATTTCTAATCAATAATATGTTCCTGTTTAGCTGAGAGCACTGTTTGATTTCCAGTAATACATGAAATGATGAAAGCACCAAGTATGGTCTCAAATACTGATCTGCACAGATGCTATGTTGTTATCAAGCACATATGGCTCTCAGTGTGTAAACAGAAATACTGAGATCCCATATACAGCATAGATGTGGTACTTTATGTCTTCTGTTGTGTTTTCTGTTCATCCCACTGGAATTGAAAACAATAAGATTCTCAAAGTAACTAAGTGTAGCACCAAAAATAATTTTATGGTTGGAGTTCATCACAAAATGAGGAGCAGCATTAAAGGCTTCACAGCATTAGGAAGGGTGAGAACTACCATCTGATGGTGTCCATCCTACCTGGTATCTGTGTATTCAATACACTCCCCACATTCTTTCTTCCCTCTAAACCACATTCTATCATCTACTAATCATTAAAATAAATCTGAGATTCCATCCCCCTTGACGATACATATGACAGCCATCAGGCTCAATCAGCCCACCCAGGCTTTGTTAAGTAAAATGGACACCGTCACATCCATATGTTCCACACACTAGAGATGCCTGTGTTTGTGCGACAATGACAAAGGAGAATTATTACACATACATTACAGGGACCACAAAGCTGACAATAAACCTGGCTGAGCCCTGAAAACAGGTCCCCCAGGATTTGTGTTGCTGTCTGCCCCTGAGGATCAGCTTTGGAGGGTGGAGTAGGCACCTCATCGTAGGACCCAGGACTCTCAGGATCTGGTCACAGATTCAACTACAGCAGAGAGCAGAGTCATGAGAATTTCTGATTAGGAAGATAAAGCTTGACCAGGTCAGCTTGGTGGTTTCCAGCCCTCCCTTTCTCCTACTTTGGAGCTATAAAAGCAGGGACCAGGTAGGCACACACCAGAGACTGAGGATCGACTGCACCAGTGGGAAAATGCAGGCCATACTTTTCCTGTTGGCCCTTCTCTTGCCTCCTGGAGCTGGAGCTGGTGAGTTTGGTCTGTCTCTTCATAACGTTTGATACGCACGATCTTCTTTGTGTCTTCTAGAAATTCTCTTCAGTCAAGTAGGGATGAAAAATTATTTTCCCTTCACATTGTTTCATCAAAATACATGTTGTTCTGATAGGCAGCTCTTCTCTGTCCTTCCATCACTGTTCAGGAAGACAGGATGAGGGTGAAGAACTATCTAAATGAACTGGCATCAGAAACATGATTGACCACTGTGTTCTGAAATGTAGGATGATGGTGGATAGGGAGGGCTGAAGAGGAACAATCAACAGGGAGGAAAGGTCAGAGGATGCTTGGAGGGGCCTGGACCCATGAGAGGTGGTGTGGGATGGGGAGCAGTCACTCAGCTTTAGCCCCATTTCATTTGTTGCTACTGTTTTAGGACTTCCTGCAAATAAGTGACCAGGGACACGGGGTTTCTTTGTTCCAGAGGAGATTATTGGTGGCGTGGAGTCAAAGCCACACTCCCGCCCTTACATGGCCCATCTGGAGATCCTCACTGATGGAGGTTTCACTGTCAGCTGTGGAGGGTTTCTCATTAGTGAAGAATTTGTGATGACGGCTGCACACTGTAAAGGCAGGTAGGTGACTTCTCTCTGTGTGGAGAAATGCATGAACCACAGTCACAGAGGGGCAGGGGCCTGAGGAAAGTTCCCAGGCCTGCTCATCTCCAGATGGACTCCTACTTATAATGGGAAGACAGAGGGAATGCAAAGCCACTCACTGGACAATTTTCTTTGTCATCTCTATTTTCAAAGGACAGAGGTATAAGTGTGGCTCTGGTAGGGATATAGGGACAAAAAACTTTCCTCTTGTCCTGGTGTCATCAGAGCGCTTAGTTCTGGGCTGGTGTGTAACTCCATTGAGAGCCTGTCTACCACATTCAAAGCCATGGGTTCAGTACTAGAAGGCAGAGCCAGTTCTCAGCACTGTGTTTCCCTGAGCTCATAGCTTCTGGGAAGTCTGTGGTCCTGGGAGCTTCATCTCAAGTACAATTGGGGTCTATCAAGTGAATCTGCTTTGGGATAGAGAAGACCTGGTGTCCCTCTGCTTGAAATGAGTCCTCCTTGTGAGACCAGCACTTTTTACTGCCTCTTTTTCTCTTTCGACAGAGAAATTACTGTCATTCTTGGGGCTCATGATGTGAGAAAGACAGAATCCACACAGCAGAAGATAAAAGTTGAAAAACAAATCATTCACCCACATTACAATGTCTATCCTCACCTGCATGACATCATGTTGCTGAAGGTGCCATTATTTTTCCTGCCCTTTTTAACTCTCCCTTCTTTAACTCTTTTCTTGGCTCAGGCCCTTGAATTTTCTCTTGCTCAATCCATTTCCACAGGAACCCCCCCCCCCGAATTCCATGTCCTTACCACCCCAGTGGGAAAGAACCCATTTCCAAGACAGATTGCTTCTCTGGGTTACTATGTCTTCTCTCCTTCCTTCCCACAGCTTCAAAGAAAAGCTAAAATCACTCCTGCTGTGGCTAAAATTCTCCTGCCTGGTCCACGGGACTTTATTAAACCTGGATATATGTGCCTGGCAGCTGGATGGGGCAAAACTGGAGTGAATGATCCATTGTCAGTCAAGCTGAGGGAGGTGACACTAAGAATCATGGAAAAAGAGGCTTGTAAGCACTACTCAAATTACAAAGATGAGTTCCAGGTCTGTGTGGGCAGTCCAGGAAACATGCAATCAGTGTTTGCGGTGAGTACCCAGATGTTTTTCTCTCCCCACATCAGGAGACAGGGTCAGAGGAGGGAGTGGATCAAACATCTCTCCACTGCAGTGACTAACACCTGTGTGCTTAGGCTGCTGGTTCTCTGGGACTGCAATTCTCCCTCTAGGTCTCATACCCCTTCCAGGCCCTCCCTGTAACCTTCCACAGGGTTTTAGAATGTATTAGAAGGGAGTGAGTGGAGACAACCTAAGCATTGTGTGAAGACGGGAAAAAAAATTCACACCCTAACTCATGGCTCACAGGGAGCCAGAACTCCTTTCCTCACTCTGGGTTTAGCTATGTTGAGGGGTCTGTAGTTGGGGGAAAGTGATCCATGCTCATTGTCTGCTTTTTTTCAACCTACAGGGAGACTCCGGGGGACCTCTACTCTGTGCTGGGGTGGCCCATGGTATTGTATCATATGGACGTCCTGATGCAAAACCCCCTGCAGTCTTCACCAGAACCTCTGGATATGTGTCCTGGGTTAATACAGTCATAAGGGAACATAGCTTAAAAGCTTTGTCAGCTGAGTCAGATTCTCCAAGTCATTGCTTTTCTGTTACCCCTTGAATGCAAAAATCTGTCCCCAGACTTGCCTCTAGTCTGACGCAGCCTGTTCCAGCCTAAGAGCAGCCTGTCTCCAGCCTGTATGATCCTGACCCAAACCTGTCCTCAACCTGTTCCAACCTGTCCCCAGATTGTCCCAACCTGCCCACAACCAGTCTCCAGCATGTGCCAACTTGTAGCCCAACTGTCCCCAGCCCATCCCAACCTGTTCCCAGCCTGTGCCAGCATGCCCCCAATGTGTCTCCACATTGTCTCCACCCTGTCCCAGCTTGTTCTTGAGAGTACCTTAAAGATACTCGAGGTTCTGGTGATTAACTGTTCCCTGTAATGCACCTCAATAAAGATGAGATCTCCAGTAGCTCTGAGACTCCACTCTGTGCCTAAACTAACTCAGTCCCTCACCCACAGGTAGAACCTCTCTAAGCTGAGTTAAGAATTGTCAGGTGATATTCTCTGGCCAAGTTAGCAAACTTGACCAGTGGTTTCCTGGCACTGTGGATTACTGAATATCATCTCACATATACTCCTGTGTACTGGGAAATTTCACATCCAGAACAATGTGCACTGCCCTGCTGTTTCCTCCACTGCCCTTCCTTCTCCTCTTCTCTCTCCTTTTCCTCATCTCTTCTTTCCACAAATCCCAATGCCTTAGCCACAAAATTTCTTTCATACATCATAGGAAATTGCTATGTCTGGTTCAGAGATGGCTGTTGATACCTTGTGTCCCCAACACCTGACACACCATCACCATCCTCCCAGTATTGCACCTGTAGCTAGAGGAGAGGCTGACCTCAGAAGTACCTGGAAGGTGTGTGTGTCTTCAGCAGTCACAACAGGGGATTATCAAAACTTTTTGGAGCTAAGGTGAGGTAGAACTAGCCTTCAGTGCAAAGATGTCTTCAAGAACTGAAGTGTGGATGTGGCTCTAGACCTGTTTCTAAGGCATCCAAATACAGCTGTCATCTTCCTCAAAGATGGCATAGTGACTTCTAGGCTTTCAGAAGCAGAATGTCTGTGTTATGTCAACTTCTAAGTTGCCTACCCTCCTCTTAGGTGTAAAGCCTCCATTGTCTTTAGCTAAGGGTAACAGTGCATTGTTGTAGGGTGCTGTGGAGTCTGAAATTGAGATCTCACATGAGGTCTATTATTCTCCAATTGTACTGAATATGATGGGTTTGACCTTGGGAAAGCAAATTTGTACATCCACTCTTGAAATAAGTATGGTGGTTTCTCTGAAAATTGGGTATCAACCTACCTCAGGACCCAGCAATACCACTCTTGAGCATATACTCAAAGGATGCTCAATGATACTAATTGGGCATCTGTTCAACTATGCTCATAGCAGCATTATTTGTAATAACCAGAACCTGGAAACAACCTAAATGCTCCTCAAGGGAAGAATGGATAAAGAAAATAGGGTACATTTACACAATGGAGTACTCTTTAGTAGTAAAAAACAATGACATCTTGTAAGTTGCATGTAAATGGATGGAACCAGAAAAATATCATCCTGAGTGAGGTAACTCAGACCCAGAAATACGAACATGGTATGTATTCACTCATAAGTGGATACTAACTGTAAATCAAAGGATAACAAGCCTATAATTCATGACCCTAGAGAAGCTAAGGAACAGAGTGAAACCTAATAGAAACATATACAGATACACCTTGGAAGGGGGAAATAGACAAGATCTCCTGACAAAATTGGGAGCATGGGGGTGGGGGCGAAGGGAGTGCCAAAGGAAAAGATGTGATGGAAGGGGCAAGGGGGAGGAGAACTTGAGGGAATGGGATAGTTGAGATGTGGGAAGGAGAGAGACAGAGAGCAAGGAAAAAGATATCTTGATTGAGGGAGCCATTGTGGGGCCAGCAAGAAACCTGGCACTAGAGAAATGCCCAGGATTCCACAATGATGACCCCAGCTAAGACTGTATACAATACTGGAGAGGGTGCCTGCACTGGCCTTGCTCAGCAGTCATATTGATGACTAGCTTAAATGTCACCAGAGAACCTTCATTTAGCAACTGATGGAAACAGAAGCAAAGACCCGCAGAGGCTGAGCTTCCAAAGTCCAGTTGAAGGAGTGGGAGGAGTGAGGATATAAACAGAGAGGTCAAAACCATGATGGGGACACCCACTGAAACAGCTTACCTGAGCTAATGGGAGCCTACCAACTCTGGCCTGACAGGGAAGCAACCAGCATAGGACCAAACTAGGCACTCTGAATGTGGGTGACATTTGTACAACTGGGGCAGACTGAGGGGCCAATGGCAGTGGCACCAGGATTTGTTTCTGCTGATTGTACTTGCTTTTTGGAACCCTTCTGTCTGGATGGATGCCTCACTCAGGCTGGACATAATGGGGAGGGACTTGGTCCTTTCTTGGAGCAATGTGCCTTTCCCTCTCTGGGGAGTCGATGCGGGGTCGGGGGGAGAATATTGGAGAGGATGGGAGGAGTGGAGGGAGTAGGACCTGGGATTGATATGTTAAATAAAAAAGATAGTTTGTTTTCATTTACAAAAAACAAAATAAAAATAAAATATTTGCCCATTAAAAAAAATTGGTGCCACTACCAACCCCGACCAGGAACTGAGCACCTCCACCTCCCTCACTGCCTGCCAGTCCACACATCTGGTTTCCTGCTTCATCTCTAATCAGTATTAGTATAGATTTCAAGGTACAAGACTTGCCATAAACTTTAACTGTATGGAAAATGAAGCATGTCTGAATTAAACAACCTGGAAGGATCTTTAAAAAAAAAAAATCAAAGAATCTGGGTAGGACTATAGTTACAAGAGTGACTTTGGATTTTTTTTGTTTTGTTTTGTTTTCTGACTCTTGTTTATAGTTGTGTAATTAAATGGTAGGTTTTCTTTGTTTTCATTTTGATTTCAGTTGGTTTGCTTTGGGCATAGTCTCACTCAATAGCTCAAACTGGCCTCCAAATCATAATTTTTCTGCCTCAGCCTCCCTAGTGCTGGGACTACAAGCATGCTCCACCACCCTTGGCTAGCACAAAAGTCTCAAAGGGGTGAAATAGAGAGCAGAGACAGTAGCTGTGTGTTTTGTTTTCTCAGGAGATGTGAATACACTCCTGAGGCCACACTGTGTGTTTACACCCATAGTCTAAGAACTCTTCTTCCCTGGAACTAGACTACTGAATGTTGGAGAGAGTGTTTGCTCCACCCTGCAGTCTGGCCCATGGTAATAGTGGGACAGATGGAAACTCCTGAGAGCTGGGCTGAGGTCACATTTAGAACCTGAATTGCTTTTAGAAAGGACACCACTACAAAACAAATCACAACACATGGACACCTGGTATCAAAGGATCAGTTGATGGTCAAGCACCTCCAAAATCAAGAACCTGATCACAACCACATTCACAGTTACAGTGAATGGGGACTATAGTGTCTTGCCCAATGAACCGTGGGAATGAGAGAACCACCACCGTCTCATGAGGTCAGCAAGGGAAACATGCAGATAAGAAGGTTTTGCCTATGATGGCTACTGTAGGAGTGATATGCAAGACACGTTTATGAAACCTCACCATGTACCCTTAGCATCAGACACCCACTGAGGTAGTTAAAACAAACTCAACCAACAGCAGAGGAGGGCATCAGCTTCTTACCCCAGCCTCGCAAAAGTGGAAACATCCCAAGAGTCAGTATAAAAGATGAATCTTCAAACCAAGGAAATTACAAGTTAGAGGGATTTTCAAATGACCAAAGATTTACCTCCAGGGAAAAAAAGAAGCTAATGCTGAGGAGAACCCAGTCTATCATGATATGGGACAAAAAAGAAGCTAGACTTGATTAATGTCCTGTAGCCGGTGTCATCACCCGTCCCCATCTGTCCCCAAAGGCATGCTTATTGATTACTTTGGAATTAAAACTTTTAGTAGTTCTGGAATCATTTTTTAATTCTTTTTTGATTACTTTAATTAAGCTGTATATTTTTTGCACCCCCCTCTGTTTCTTCCCTCTCCCCTTTTATCCTCTCCCATGATCTCCATGCTCCCAGTTTACTCAGGAGATCTTGTCTTTTTCTACTTCCCATGTAGATTACATTCATGTATATCTCTCTTAAGGTCCTGTTTGTTGTCTAGGTTCTTTGGGATTGTGAATTGTTGCCTGATTTTTCTCTGCTTTATGTCTAAAAGCCTCATGAGTGAATACATATTATATCTGTCTTTGTGACTCTGGATTACCTCACTCAATAGGATGTTTTCTAGATCCATCCATTTGCCCACAAATTTCAGGATGTCATTATTTTTTTCACTGTGTAGTACTCCATTGTGTAAATGTACCACATCTTCATCATTCTTTGGTTGAGGGGCATTTAGGCTTTTTACAGGTTCTGGCTGTGACAAATAATGCTGTATGAACATAGTTGAGCACATGTCCTTGTGGTATGATTGAGCATCCTTTGGGTATATACCCAGAAGTGGTATTGCTGGTACTTGGGGTAGGTTGCTTACTAATTTTCTGAGAAATTGCCACACTGATTACCAAAGCAACTATACCAGTTTGCATTCCCACCAACAATGTAGGAGTGTTCCTATTACCCCATATCCTCTCTAGCATCTGTTGTCATTAGTGTTTTTGATCGTGGCTATTCTTAAAGTTGTAAGATGGAATCTCAGAGTTGCTTTGATTTGCATTTCTCTGATGGCTAAGTGGTGTGAGACAATTCTATATTCTGTCAATTATGTTTTAAATAAATGCTGATTGGCTAGTAGCCAGGTAGGAAATATAGGCAGGACAACCAGACGGGAAGTAGAGGTGGGGCAAGGAGAACAGGAGAATTCAGGGAAGGAGGAAGCCCATTCCTCTGCAGTCCTGCCCAGAAGGAAGACATGACCTGTGCTGCCGAAAAAGGTACCAAGCCATGTGGCTAACATAGATAAGAATAACGGGTTAATATAAGTTATAAGAGCTAATACGAAGCCTGAGCCAATGGTCCAATCAGTTTATATCTGATGTAGACTCTCTGTGTGATTTTCTTTGGGACTTACTGGCTGTGGGAACTAGGCAGGACAGAAACCCCAACAAGCAGGCCCTCATCTTAAAGAATGGCATCCACATGGATAACTGCATCCACAGAAAGCTTGGGAAAGAACAGAGTAAAGCATGTTTTTTTGGTAGCATCAATTTCTTGGGTCTGCTCTGCTTGCTAGAGGCAAGCAAACACTCTCATCTAAGAGAGGCTTCCTGACTCAGCTTTAGCTGTAAAACCTTGCAGCTCTTTTAAGAGGTCCTGTCACAAACACTTAAATAGTGTTGATGAAAAGCTGACAGCATGCTTTTCGGTTTTCGGCCATAGCAGGAAAAAAGCTGCACCATTTTAAAATGCCGGCTTTCTGGGCTGTCCTGCCAGCACAAACTCTGATGCTTTGAGGCAGGAGGTCTGGCTACAGAAAAAGCATTTGAGTGTTGTTTGTGACCACACTGTTGCAGCTTGCTTGCTGGCAAGGACCTTGAAATGCCATAGAGTTATGGCAATAAACATGGCTACAGCTGGTACCTCCGCCATGAGGCTGGAATCACAGAAAGCTAAGAAATGGGCTTGATCCAGCTGTCAAAACCATGGCTTTAATCATACCCATATTGCTTAGTAAATTAAAGACTCATGTGTTCAGAAAAAGAGAGAGATAAACAGTAAAGATAGATTCAAAGATAAAAACATCCTCTAAATTGTTTACTGTGTGTTAAAAATATATGCTGGCTTGGGAGAGAAAAGAAAAAGGTTAAAGTCCTTAAAATAAAAAAGAAGGAAAGAGAGTAGTTGGGTGTGGTGGTACACACCTTTAATCCCAACACTTGGTAGACAGAGGCAGGCAAACCTCTGTGAGTTCAAGGTGGGGTGGTCCATGTGTTTAATCCCAATGCCTGGGAGGCAGAGGCAGAGGCAGACAGATCTCTATGAGTTCAAGGTGTGGTAGCACACATCTTTAATCCCAGCACTTGGGAGGCAGAGGCAGTTGGATCACTGTGAGTTCAAAGACAGCCTGGTCTACAGAGGGAGTTCCAGGACAGCCAAAGATATACAGAGAACCTGTCTCAAAAACCTGTCTCAAAAAGTAAAAGTAAAAATAAAAGAAATAGAGGTTAAAGTAAAGCCACATAAAGATGGAAAATATACAGAGAATCTGGATACTGTATGCTATTATGCTGTCTTTGAATTGTTTGAATGCTGAGGAAGGAGAAACAGCTGCTAAAAGATATTTGCTTATGAATGCTGCTGAATTAATCCAAGATAGGTATTTTGAAAATACCTTAACTTCAAAATTGAAGTCAAAAGGTATGTTACTTTGGAAAAGAGGATTTTTGTTTCCACAGGAAATGAGAGGCTGTGGATTCATTCTGAGTTAAGAAAAATCAGGTTTGATCAAGGAAGACCACCTGAGAAATCTCCAGTAGGGACAGATGGCCCAGATGTCTGAGTTGTACATCGAGAACAGATTCAAGATGGTGCCTGAGATGATTAAGCATCACAGATACTCCAGTAAGGACTTGACCATAACTCTAAATTTTCTTTAGGTCCCCATAAGATTATCAGCGCCCCCAACTAGCATGAAGTAGCCTGGAATACTACACCCACATTCTGAAAAAATTAACTATGGATATTTTCCTTTGTTAAAAAAAAGTGGGGAAGTGGTGTGGGACAATTCTAAATTCTGTCAATTATGTTTTAAGTAAACGCTGATTGGCCAGTAACCAGGCATGAAGTTTGGGCAGGACAACCAGACAGGAAGTAGAGGCGGTCAAGGAGAACAGGAGAAGTCAGGGAAGGAGGAAGCCCATTCCTATGTAGTCCTGCCCAGAAGGAAGACATGACCTGCGTCACCGAAAAAGGTACCAAGCCATGTGGCTAACATAGATAAGAATGAGTTAATATAAGTTATAAGAGCTAATATGAAGCCTCAGCTAATGGTCCAATCAGTTTATATCTAATGTAGACCCTCTGTGTGATTTTCTTTGGGACTTTCCGGCTGTGGGAACTGGGCAGGACAGAAACTCCAGCAAGTAGGCCCTCATGTTACAGCTAAGGATGTTGAACATTTCTTTAAGTGTCTTTCAGCCATTTTAGATTCATCTATTGAAAGTTCTCTGTTTAGGTCTGTACCTAATTTTTACTGGATTATTTGTTCTTTTGATGATCAATTTCTTTAAATCTTTGTATATTTTGGAGATCAGCTGTCTGTCCAATGTGGGGTTGGTGAAGAGCTTTGCCCATTCTGTAGGCTGCTGTTTTGACTTGTTGACCATGTCCTTTGCTTTACAGAAGCTTCTCAGTTTCAACAGATCCCATTTACTACTTGCTGCTCTCAGTGTCTGTGCTATGAGGGTTATATTTAGGAAGTGGGCTCCCATGCCAATGAGTTCAAGTGTACTTTCCACTTTCTCTTCTCTGAAGTTCAGTGTGGTTGGCTTTATTTGAAGTCTTTGACCCATTTAGACTTGAGCTTTGTGCATGGTGGTAGATATGGATCTATTTTCATTCTTCTACATGTTGATATCCAGTTATGCCAGAACCATTAGTTGAATATGATTTCTTTTTTCCATTTTATATTTTTTGTTTCTTTGTAAAAAAAAAAATCAGGTGTTTGTAGAAGTGTGATTGATATCCAAGTCTTTGATTTGGTTCCATTGCTTCTCCTGTCTGTTTTTATGCCTGTATCAGGCTGTTTTCATTACTGTAGCTCTGTAGTAGAGTTTGAAGTCAGAGACTGTGGTACTCCAGAAGTTCTTTTATTGTACGGGATTCTTTTGTCTATCCTGGGTTTTTGCTTTTCCATCTGAAAGTGAATATTGCTTTTTTTTTTTTTGAAGTCTGTGAAGAATTTTGCTGGGATTTTGATGGGCATTGCATTGAATCTGTAGATTTATTTTGTTAAGATTGCCCTTTTTACTATGTTAATTCTTCCTACCATACGACATGGGAGATCTTTCCATTTTCTGGTGTCTTCTTCAATTTCTTTCCTCAAAGATTTAAAGTTCTTGCCATACAGGTCTTCCACTTCTTTGGTAAGTGTTACTCTAAGAAATTTTATGTTATTTGTGGATTCACCAGTATTTTATTGAGTATTTTTGCATTAATGTTTATGAGTGAGATTATTCTGTAATTCTATTTCTTAGTAATGTTTTTATGTGGTTTGGGTATCTGGGTAATTACAGCCTTGTTAAAAGATTTTGGCAAATTTCCTTATGTTTCTATTGTGTGGAATAATTTTGTGAGTATTGGTATTAGTTCTTGTTTGAAATCTTGTAGAATTCTGTGCTGAAACCTTCTGGTCTTGAGTTTGTTTTGGTTGGGGGACTTTTGATGACTGTATTTCTTTAACAGATATAGCTCCATTTACTTGCCTATCTGGTCTTGATTTAATGTTGGTAAGTGATATTTATCCAGAAAATTTTCATTTCCAATTTTGTTGAGTACAGTATTTCAAAGTATGACTTGATGATTCTCTGGATTCCCTTTGTGTCTGTTGTTATGTCCCCCCTTTCATTTCTGACTTTGTTAGTTTGAATATTCTCTTCTTTCCTTTTGGTTAGTTTGGATAAAGGCTTGTCTATTTTGTTGATTTTCTCAAAGAACCGTCTCTTGGTCTCATTGATTCTTTATATTGTCTTCTTTGTTTCTATTTTGTTGATGTGTGGTCTCAATTTGATTATTTCCTGCAATTTAGTCCTGGGTGAGTTTGCTTCTTTTTGTTCTAGAGCTTTCAGGTGTTCTGTTAACTAACTAGTTTGGGAATTTCCCTCTTTCTTTATGTAGGCATTTAGTATGTGAACTTTCCTCTTAACACTGCTTTCATTTTGTCTCATAAATTTGGGTATGTTGTGTGGTCATTTTCATTGAATTTTAGGAAGTTTTAATTTTTTTCTTTATTTCTTCCTTGACCCATTGATGATTCAGGTGAGCATTGTTTAATTTCCATGTGCTTGTGGGCTTTCTGAAATTAGTGTTGCTGTTAAATTCTAATTTTTAGCCATGGTATTCTGATAGGATACATGGGGATATTCCAAATTATTTGTATCTGTTGAGGTTTGATTTGTTACCTAGCATGTGGTCAATTTTTGAGAGGGTGCCATGAAGTGCTGAGAAGAAGGCATATTCTTTTATGTTTTATATCTATGGAATGTTCTAAAGATATCTGTCAAGTCCATTTGAGTCATAACATCTGTCAGTTCCCTTATTTCCCTGTTAAGTTTCTGTCTGGAAGATCTGTCCAGTGGTGAGAGTGGGGTGTTGAAGTCTCCCACTATTAGTGTGTGTGGTTTAATGTATGATTTAAGTTTAATCATGTTTCTTTTTATATGAGGGTTCCCTTGAGTTTAGGGCATAGATGTTCAGTATTAAGATTTCCTCTTGATGGAATTTTCTTGTGACTAATATGAAATGTCCTTTCTCTCTTTTGATTGACTTTAGTTTGAAGTCTGTTTTGTTAGATATTAGGATAGCTACACAAGCAAGTCCATTTGATTTGAAAATTTTCCCCAACCCTTTACTCTGAGGCGATGTCTGTCTTTGAGGTTGAAGTGTGTTTCTTGTATGCAGCAGAAGGTTAGATTCTGTTTTCGAATTCAATCTGTTACCCTGTGCATTTTTATAGGTGAGTTGAGTCCATTTATATTAAGGGATATTAATGACCAGTGATTGATAGTTTCTGCTATTTTAGTTTTTGTGGTTGGTGATGTTATTGTGTGTGTGTGTTTCCCTTCTTTGGGATTTGCTGCAGTGAGATAATCTATTGTCTGTGTTTTTGTGGATGTAGCTAACTTCATTGGGTTGGAGTTTTTCCTCTAGTACTTTGTGTAGGGCTGAGTTAGTGGTAAGGTTTTGGTGAAAAGGGGTCCTGTCATGGAATATCTTGTTTTGTCCATCTATGGTGATCGAAAGCTTTGCTGAATATAATAGTCTGGGCTGGCATCCATGGTCTCTTAATAACTGCATAATGCTTGGACAGGACCTTCTGGCTTTCATTGTTTCCACTGATAATTCAGGTGTAATTCTGATAGGTCTGCCTTTATATGACCTTTTTCCTTTGCAGCTCTTAATAGTCTTTCTTTATTCTGAATATTTAGTGTTTTGATTACTATGTGGTGAGGGAACATTTTTGTGGGGGCAATCTATTTGGTGTTCTGTAAGCTTCTTGTATCTTTATAGGCATATCTTTCTTTAGATTGGGAAAATTTTCATTTATAATTTTGTTGAATATGTTTTCTGTGCTTTTGAGTTGTATCAAGAACCTGATCACAACCACATTCCTTGGTAGTTATGGTGGACCAGGACAATAATTGCCTCCATGATGAAGCCTGGGAATGAGAGAACCAACATGTTCTTATGATGTCAGCAAGGGCATCATGCAGATAAGAAGATTTTGCTTGTGGTGGCTGCTGTAGGAGTGATGTGCAGGCCAGTTTAATGAAACCTCTCTGTGCACCCTTCGCAGCAGACACCCACTGAGGTCAAAGCAAGCTTAGCTAATAGCAGCTGAAGAATTCATCCCTGAGGAGGTCTGCAACTTTTCACCCTTGTATTGCAAAAGTGGAAACCAAACACAAGAGTCAGCAAAAAAGGTCACTCTTTGGATCAGAGAAATTGCAAATGAGATTCATTTGCAGGTGATGAAAGATTTACCTTCAGAGAAAAAAATGAAGCTATCAGTGAGGAGAATCCAGTCTTTGGTGACATGGGACAAGAAGAAAAAAGCCAGGCTTGCTTAATGTTTTGATCCCCACATCACCACCTGTCCTCATTTATTCTCCTGCCAACTGAAGGCATACTTTATAAATTATTATATAATAGTTCTGGAAACATTTTTTAAGAAGGAAGTATATTGCAAGATATTTGTTTGCACTGTAAAGATGTGTCTTTGATAAGGTACCTTCTGATTGGTTTAATACAGAGCTGAACGGCCAATAACTAGGCAGGAAGATTTTCAGCAGGATTTCTGGGACAGAGCAGACTCTGGGAAGAAGAAAGGCATAATTACCAACCATATGTAAAGCAGAAAGAGGAGGTGTAACATCAAAGAAAGTTAGTGCCACATGCCAGAACATATATTAATATAAATGGTTTAATTTCAGTTATAAGAGCTACTTTAACAAGCTTAAGCTAACGTTGAGCTTTCATAATTAATAAGAAGTCTTCATGTCATTTGGGAGCTGGCTGGAAGGATAGAGTAAGACTCAGATTTGTGTCATTTTTAAGCACAAATGATTTTTGGGTTTTACTTAATCAGGTTCTATTTTACATAAAGTCAAGGCTGGCCAGGGAAAAGTGCTATAATCTTGCCCCAGTCTTCCTCAGGACTGAGATTGCAGTGTGTAACACTATGCCCAGGTTGACATCTTATAATATAAAGCCACTAAATGTTATCTTGGAGTCACCTTTGGCACTGAACATATCTTGAATATCTACATAACATCTTGTGTCACATTGCAAAATTATTTCCTAACAAATCCTAAACTGGGCATAGTAGTGCACACACTAGTACTCCCTGCTATAATTAGTGTTTTCTTCCTTTTTTTAATCTGAAAGGAAGCATATAGTACGGGAAGCAAAGACCTGTATTATGATTATAGCCATCTTAGTCACAAATTAAGTAAAATATTCATCTCTGCAGGGCAAGCTCCAGGCCTAGGAAATTAACCCAGTGTCTTATCTACCTGTGAGACCTGCAGGCCCCAGGCTTCAGAAGTAATTAACATTTCCTTTGTTATTTAATAGTCACAGACCCTCAGTATCTCCTTAATCGCTTCCTATCATCTAGGGGATGCCTCCAGACTTGACATTCCAGCATCCTACTCTCTTTCCTGCCTGTTTGCTATATAAATGCTCCTGAGAAAAAATAAAGTTGGCAGCTTGATCAGAAATACAGACTTGCTGTCCATTTCTCTTGTCTCTTGCCCCTCCATTCCTCTCTCTTCTAGGTTACCAGGGACCCTGGTTTGTTTCCTGCTGGTCGGGACAATATAGGACCTATGTGTTTATTTAAATTGCATATTTTTTATTTTTACTGTTTTTACTGCTCTCCTCTCTTCCATCTCCTCCCCTTCTCCCTTCTTCCATGACTCCCATGCTCCCAATTTACTCAGGAGATCTTGTTTTTTTCTCCTTCCTATTTAGATTAATCTGTGTCTCTCCGAGGGTCCTCTTTGTTGTCTAGGTTTTCTAGAGTTGTGGATTGTAGCCTGGTTTTTCTTTGCTTTATGTCTAAAAGTCACTTGAGTGAATACATATTATATTTGTCTTTCTGGGTCTGAGTTACCTCACTCAATATGCTGTTTTTCTGGATCCATCTATTTGCCTGCAAATTTCAAGTTACCATTATTTTTTTCCCACTATGTAGTACTCCATTGTGTAAATGTATCACTTTTTTTTATCCATTATTTTGTTGAGGGGCATCTAGGTTGTTTCCAGTTTCTGGCTATGACAAATAATGCTACTATTAACATAGTTGAGCACATGTCCTTGTTGTATGAATGAGTTTCCTTTGGGTATATACCCAAAAGTGGTATTGCTGGCTCTTGAGGTAGATTGTTTCCTAATTTTCTGAGAAATCACCATACTGAGTTTTAAAGTGGCTGTACATGTTTGCACTCCCACCAGCAATGGAGGGGGTTTCCCCCTTACCCCACATCCTCTTCAGCATAAGCTCTCATCAGTGCTTTCGATCTTGGTCATTCTTAGAGGTACAAGATTGGATCTCAGAGTTGTTTTGATTCACATTTCTCTGATGGCTAAGAATGTTTATTGCAGAGGAATGAGCTGCTTGTTCTTCCTGGCTGCCCAGCTAGCTAACACCTGAAATAATCACACAGAAACTGTATTAATTAACCACTATTTGGCCCATTAGCTCTAACTTCTTATTGGCTAACTCTTACATATTAATTTAACCCATCTCCATTAATCTGTGCATCACGATGAGGTTGTGGCCTACCAGCAAAGTTTCAGCATGTCTATCTCTGGCAGTGGTGGTTCCATGGTGTCCCTCTGACTCTGCCCTTCTTCCTTCCAGCATTCATTTATGTCTTCCCTGCCTACCTAAGTACTGCCCTATCAACAGGCCAAGGCAGTTTCTTTATTCATTAATGGTAATCACAGCACACAGAAGGGACTCCTACATCAGATGTTGAGCATTTCCTTAGGTATCTTTCAGCCATTTGAAAAATTGAAGAAGACACCAGAAAGTGGAAAGATCTCCCATGCTCTTGGGTAGGTCGAATTAACATAGTAAAAATGGCAATCTTACCAAAAGCAATCTACAGATTCAATGCAATACCCATCAAAATCCCAGCAAAATTCTTCAGAGACCTCAAAAGAACAATATCCAACTTATGTGGAAAACGAAAAACCCAGGATAGCCAAAGCAATCCTGTACAATAAAGGAAGTTCTGAAGGCATCACCATCTTTGACTTCAAGCTCTACTATAGAGTTACAGTACTGAAAACAGCCTGGTTTGGCATAAAAACAGACAGGAGAAGCAATGGAATCAAATAGAAGACCGAGCTATCAATCCACCCACCTACAAACACCTGATTTTTGACAAAGAAGCTAAAAATATAAAATGGAAAAAAGATAGCATATTCACCAAAATGGTGCTGCCATAACTAGATAGCAACAGGTAAAAGAATGGAAAGAGATCCATATCTATTGCCATGCTCAAAACTCAAGTCCAAATGGATCCAATTAGTATTTCCTAGATGTGACAGAGAAGCTGTGTCTAGGACTTTCAACAAAATGTTGCCTAAATATGAACTGCATAGTAACACCAATAGTGGACGTGAAAACTTGGATGGTGGAAGATTTATGAGACCTCAACCCTAGATGAAGAGGGAGAACTTAATTTCTCTGTGGACCAGTGCCCTGAGAATTTCTCCAATCACAAGTGGTTAACTTTAAACAAATGTATATACCAGTAACACTAAACAGACTCAGTAGTATATACACATACACCACTGTTACCACCACCACCACCAATAATAATAATAATAATAATAATAATAATAATAATAATAATAATAGTAGTAGTAGTAGTAGTAGTAATAATAATAATATTTGAAGAAGAGGTCTTGCATTAAAGAAGGAATGGGGGAACATGAAAGGAATTTGAGGGGGAAAGGAAAGCACAATAATACTATAAATACAATTCTCCTGTATAAAATTTCTAAAAAGAAACATTCTAAGTTTAAATCTTTGTATCAGGGCAAGATGAAAGTCAACATGGCTCTAGTTATTAATACAACTGCACAGGAATCTACCACTGCCCAAAAGAAAAGGGGAGTTAATAAAATTGAATTTGGTTACTACTTGTTACTATGATTACAGATTAGGAGGTCTTCCCCTAGAAATGTGGGGATTCTTTAATTTTTGGTTTGAACTTCTGTAAGTCATGATCTTCCAGGACACCATCAAGTAAGATTATATTATTCCAAGCATTCATACTCAAGTGACACTAGCCTGTCACAGGGAGCCATCCATAAGCCAGGTGTGAGCATTCTTTCTCTATCAACATTCCATCCAGATACCGAGTGAGGATTTTACTTCTTCTTTGGGGGTGGAGGAGCCAGATTCAGCAACTTCACTTAGGAAGAGACCACTTGACATATTAATGATCACTGAAACCATGGATACTTTTCTGAAGTCAGTATTTCAGTGTGGCTGGATTTTCTTTGGGCTCCTACCTCTGAATAATGACACAGAGACTTTTTATTAATTATGAAAACTTAGCCCTAATTTAGGCTGGTTTCCAACAATTTATGACAACTTAAATTAATCGTTTATATTAATCTATATTCTGACACATGACTCATTACTTCTCCTCCATACTGTATATTTGTCTTCCTCTTGTCTCCTGGTGAATCCCCTGCCTCTCTTCTTCACAGAGTTCTTATCTCTTCCCATAAGTCTACCTATCTTCTCTTGCTTAGCTACTGACCATTCAGCTCTCTATTAAACCAAACCGAAGGAGCGTTGTTTACAAAAAGATTATTCCATAACTTTTAGATTTATTTCCTACTTTGAGGCAAGAATGCTTCTTCCCAAGGAGTCTACAGTAATTGCTACCTCCTTCAGGACAAGGCCAATGAGCTTGATTCCATCAGTGTAACATGATTGGGCTTGCTGCAATAGATGTTACTGTTCCTAGCGATGCATGTTGATAGCTGCAGGGGATGCATCATTTGCAGCAACAATAAATCTTACACCAAGTGCAACTACAGCTGTTGTTGCCACCTGGTTAAGTTTACTACTGCCCCAGGCCACTTATACCTGGTATACAGATGGCAGCTCCTTTTTATGTGATGGGACCCGTAGAGCAGGTTATGCTATTGTGTCAGACATAGAAACAGTGGAAGCGCGAGCACTCCCTGCTCATACTACCATTCAGCAGGCTGAGCTGATAGCTCTTACACGTGCCTTCCAGTTAGCGATAGGACAATCCTTAAATGTTTACACAGACTCCAAATATGCCTTTCATATCCTCCTGTT